>JAJEJO010004731.1:0-21520 GCA_020662805.1 Glaucomys volans
CTGCACAAATCTCAAATCAAAATGGATCAAGGACCTAGGAATTAGACCAGAGATCCTGCACCTAATAGAAGAAAAAGTAGGTCCAAATCTCCATCATGTGGGCTTAGGACCAGATTTCCTAAACATGACTCCCAAAGCACAAGAAATAAAAGCAGGAATCAATGATTGGGATAGATTCAAACTAGAAAGCTTTTTATCAGCAAAGGAAACAATCAGCAATGTGAAGAGAGAGCCTTCAGAGTGGGAGAAAATCTTTGCTACACACACTTCAGATAGAGTGCTCATTTCCAGAATCTATAAAGAACTCAAAAAACTTTACCTCAAGAATACATATAACCCAGTTGATAAATGGGCTAAGGAAATGGGCACACTTTACAGAAGAAGACATACAAGCTATCAACAGGTACATGAAAAAATGTTCAACATCCCTAGTAATAAAAGAAATGCAAATCATGACCACCTTAAGATTCCATCTCACCCTGATTAGAATGTCTATTATCAAGAATACAAGGAACAATAGTGTTGGAGAGGACGGGGAAAAAGGTATACTCATACATTGCTGGTGGGGTTACAAATTGGTGCCACCACTCTGGAAAGCAGTGTGGAGATTCCTTAGAAAACTTGGAATGGATCCACCATTTGACCCAGCTATCCCACTCCTTGGCCTATACCCAAAAGTCTTAAAATCAGATTACTACAGTGATGCAGTCACATCAATGTTCATAGCTGCACAATTCACAATAGTTAGATTGTGGAACCAACCTAGATGCCCTTCAATAGATGAATGGATAAAGAAACTGTGGTATATATACACAATGGAATATTACTCAGCCATAAAGAAAAATAGAATTATGGCATTTGCAGGTAAATGGATGAAGTTGGAAACTGTCATGCTAAGTGAGATTAGCCAATCCCAAAAAAACCCAAAGGTTGAAAGATCTCTCTGATAAGTGGATGATGATACATAATTCAGGGTGGGAAGGAGGCAAGAATGGAAAAGAATGGACTGCGTAGGGGAAAAAGGGGGATGTGTTTGGGGAGCGGGATAAGAATAATAACAGAATGAGACAAACATCATTACCCTATGTATATGTATGAATACACAATTGGTGTGACTCTACTTTGTGTACAGAGAAACAAAAGCTGTACCCCATTTGTGTACAATGAATCAAAATAAATAAATTTTAAAAAAATTGCTCAAAGAGGCGCAACCTTATCCTTATGTAGATAACTTAACCTGCAATCTACTAAAAAACATACTTCAGATTTGTAAATGACTTTAGTCTTCTCAAAGTCATTTAGATTTTCTTCACATTTTCTATTGTTACAATGATGCTAAATTCATTTGTATAAAATACTTCGAATTATCAGTTAGTTTTAGTTTCATAATAGATTATTCTAAAAGTGGCCTTGAAACTCAAATGTTTATTTATTAGCATCATTCCTCAGGTTAGCAGTTTGTTGTGGACTAAACTGGGACATAGCTGTCATGTGTGCCAGGCTCAGATGTACTCAGCTTAGCTTGCTTGTTATTTGTCATGGGTTTCTAGTTTTTCTGGACACTGGCTGACTGTCTCATAGGACATACCTCTTCTTTTCTAGGGTTCATCTTGTCTTCTAACAGGCTATCCTGGGTTCATTCAAATGCATTGACAATGTGCCCAACAGTAGAAAGAAAGCAAACCTCAAAGCACTCTTCTTGTCCAAGGTTCTATTCACATCCTGTTTGTCAACTGCCCCAAACAAGTCTGGATGCCAGATTCCAGGAGTGGGAAAAATACTCCAGATCTTGATGGGAGGATCTGCTTTATTCTTTGTGAGGATGCAAATCCAGAGTCGGGAGATTTTTGTGCTCATGAGAATCTGTATGGTCAGGATTAATTGGATTAGCTCAGTTATTAATGTTGCTATTATGTGGTCAAGTATTTGAGTCCAGGAAACTGTATTTCATAATGTGAATAGAGTATAGTCTTGTAACTAATCTTTCATTAGATTTTTCCTCTTCTGATAATCTTGGTCTTTTAATTGGAATATGTAGTCCATTAACATTTAATCTTACCATTTGTTCATCTGTGTTTGTATCCACTATCCCATAGTCTGTTTGCTATTTGGTCAGTCAGTTTTATGTTACCTTTATTATCTTTTCCTCTCTCTTCACACTGTATTTTAGTTTGATTATTTCAATATTCAATTTTTCTCCCTATTCATTTAGAAATTTTATTATTTAGAAATTTAATCAGTTGACTTAGTCAAAACCTGTGTTCTGAATTTTGAAAATATTTTCAAGAAAAAATGTTTTATTTCATACTTGTTTGAAGGAACCAGGAAGGAAACAATGAAGTACATATATAATAAAAATTCTTTACCACATCTGTGGCTAACAGGCAAAGGATGAAATTGACTCATTATATGGGTGTTGCTCAATGCATAGTCTTTTTTTATTTAATTATTGATTCATCGAACACAAATGGAGTACAGCTATTATTTCTCTGGTTGTACACAAAGTAGGGTCACACCATCTGTGCATTCATACATGTACACAGGGAAATGATGCCTGTCACACATTCTGTTATTATTCTTACCCCCCCCACCCTGACCCCGCCCATCCCTTCCCTCTATGCTCTCTATCGTTCCTCCATTCTTGCCACCCTTCCACCCAGCATTATGCATCATCATTCACTTATCAGAGAGACCATTCCACCTTTGGTTTTGAGATTGGCTAATCTCACTTAGCATAACAGTCTCCAACATCATCCATTTACCTGCAAATGCCATAACTTTATTCTTCTTTATAGCTGAATAATATTCCATTGTGTATATATACCACAGTTTCTTTATCCATTCATCTATTGAAGGGCATCTAGGTTGGTTCCACCATCTAGCCATTGTGAATTGAGCAACTATGAACATTAATGTGGCTGCATCACTGTAGTAATTTGATTTTAAGTCCTTTGGGTATAGGCCAAGGAGTGGGATAGCAGGGTCAAATGGTGGATCCATTCCAAGTTTTCTAAGGAATCTCCACATTGCTTTCCAGAGTGGCTGCACCAACTTGCACTCCCACCAGCAATGTATGAGTGTACCCTTTTCCCCACAACCTCGCCAACACCTGTTGTTGCCTGTGTTCTTAATAAAAGACATTCTAATTGGGGTAAGATGAAATCTTAAGGTGGTTTTGATTTGCATTTCTCTTATAACAAGTGATGTTGAACATTCATAAATCTGTTGATTGCTTGTAGATCTTCCTCTGTAAAGTGTCTGTTCATTTCTTTAGCCCATTTATTGATTGGGTTATTAGTATTCTTGGTGTAAAGATTTTTGAGTACTTTGTAGATTCTGGAGATCAGTGCTCTATCTGAAGTGTGTGTAGCAAAGATTTTCTCCCACTCTGAAGGTTCTCTCTTCATATTGCTGATTGTTTCCTTTGCTGAGAAAAAGCTTTTTAGTTTGACTCTATCCCAATCATTGATTCCTGCTTTTATTTCTTGTGCTTTGGGAGTCATGTTAAGGAAATCTGGTCGTAGGCCAACATGATGAAGATTTGGGTCTATTTTCTCTTCTATTAGGTGCAGGGTCTCTGGTCTAATTCCTAGGTTCTTGATCCATTTTGAGTTGAGTTTTGTACAGGGTGAGAGATATGGGTTTAGTTTCATTTTGCTGCATATGGATTTCTAGTTTTCCCAGCATCATTTGTTGAAGAGGCTATCTTTTCTCCATTGTATGTTTTTGGCTCCTTTGTCAAGTATGAGATACCTGTATTTATGTGTGTTTGTCTCTGTGTCCTCTATTCTATACCATTGATCTACCTGTCTATTTTGGTGCCAATACCATGCTGTTTTTGTACTATTGCTCTGTAATATAGTTGCTCTGGTATTGTGATACCCCCTGCTTCACTCTTCTTGCTAAGAATTGCTTTAGATATTCTGGGTCTCTTATTCCTCCAAATGAATTTCATGATTGCTTGCTCTATTTCTATGAGATCCATCATTGGGATTTTAATTGGAATTGCATTGAATTTGTATAGCGCTTTTGGTAGTATGGCCATTTTGACTATATTAATTCTGCCTATCCAAGAACATGGGTGATCTTTCCATTTTCTCAGACTTTCTTTAATTTCTTTCTTTAGTGTTCTGTAGTTCTCATTGTAGAGGTCTTTTACTTCTTTTGCTAGATTGATTCCCAAGTATTTTATTTTTTGAGGTTATTGTGAATGGGGTAGTTTTCCTAATTTCTCTCAGAGGATGCATCACTTACGAATAAAAATGCATAGTCTTAATGAACGCAACAACTGGCAGAAAAGATTGGATCAGGGGAATACATCCAATTTTTATTCCCTTAACCACAAATTTGATGCCAGTATTTCCTATTAGTCAAAGCTAATAAGAGGTCAAATGCAGGAATGCTCTTGTAATTTCAGTACCTGAGGTAAACAACAGGGTAAAGAAAGAGCAGAGCATGTATTGATTCATGATGAGCCAATAGTAGCTTTGTTGGGTATTCTTTAAGTAAAAATACAAATTAATAAACATAAATCAAACACTGCAAATTTTGTTGGGTACCTAACATTTGTCAGCATTTTTTAGTTGCTTACCATTATAATCCACACAACTGTGGCCATAAAATAAATAACTCTTAAAATGTAATATCATTAAATGTTATTCTTTGCCAACTATCCGTTATAGCTCTAAGGGAATCTGGTTCCTTTTTTTAAAAAACAAATGGAGTAAAACTAAAATACTGCCCCATAACCTGTGCTCATTAAAATTATAAGACAGGGACCATCCTACTGACTTTGTATGTAGAAGCCATCTAGATCCACTCATTAATGCATTCTTATCAGCAATAAATGAATGTCTTTCACTCTGATTTTTTTATAGCTATCTTCCCAAATCTCCTTTATTTTTGTTTTTGCTATTGATCCACTTCTAATCCAACCCAAAATGCAATTTACCAGACCTAAACTTTGTTGGTTTTGTTTCAGCAGTCTTCTCATTTTATGACTGGTTATGACACATCATCACTCCCACACAACCTTTAGCCTTTTGGAATTCAAACACTGGGTTAATCCAAATTATTCAGTCCATCCAACTACCACATCATTTCCTGCCCACCTATGAAGGGAGAATGAGTCTACAGTCAGAGGTAAGTGTCAAAGAAAGTAAACTCAGAATAGTTAAGTCAGGTTACTTACAAGCAATAAATCATTGGCAAAAGACTTTAAAAACTAGGTGAGAACTAATGGGAAAATAGAGGCAAGCATCTCATTTAATACAATGCCTGGCACATGATAAGTACTAAAAAAAAAAAAAAAAGAAAAGAAAAGAAAAGAAAGTAAAAGAAAGCCTACCTATAATTTCCTCTGGAAAGATGTATTGACCCAGGGTAGAATTCCTACTCACATATACTGAGCTTCTCCTCTGACTACAACTGGCATATTACTAAAAATAACATTTATCTATTGTGTTAGCAGTAAATTTGCTTATGGATTCACACAGGCAAATCTATTTTTAATAACTTTTAATTATCTTTGGTTAATAGAATCATGTCAAATGAAGTAGGATCATAAATATCCAGCAGAAATAATAATCCTATAATATAATATAACATTCAATGCATGTTTATATATGTACATATAAGTATACATATTTAACTTTAATTTCCTTTTATTTTGTGTACCTATGAGAATAGAACTTCTTATGTGTGAGAATTCCCTTGTCTAGTGTCAGGTTGGATAATGATTGAATTTTTAGTAGATATTCAATTTGGAAATGTAATAATAAGTGTTAAAACATGTAAAACATCTTTTACAAAGATATGTATAAAAATTTATGGGGTGAAAGATAGGTGTGCCATTCAGATTTTATAATAAACCTCTCCTGAAGATAAGAAAGTTCAGAAGAAGTTATGGCTTTTGTCTTGGAAATTTACCTTTATTTCAAAGTGTGTGAAGCAGTTATTGCTCCTTCCACTTTATTAGAGTTTAGAATTCAGTGACAAGATATGGTATACAGGGCAGCAAGTGGTTGGTTTTGTACTTTTCAGTTGACTTTTCTAAGGGAGATGTGTTCAGCTTCCACCCACATTTCACTTTTTCTGTCCTGCAAATCAAACATCTCATTTCAAATAATTTCACCCATTTCACCTTGTGAGTTCTCATGTACAATTACCAAACTGACTCACCATATCAATATAAAAAGTTGACTTGTTAAGTAAATACCAGTTTATGCAAGAATATTGTGTCATTTATTAGAAAATAGTCAAGAAATCTAAGATAGATATACAGCAATTTCGTTTCAGGATATAAAATTGGGAAATACATTAATACATCTCTTGATTAGTAAATAAATAACAGTAAGAAGAGAGGGATTATCATTAGTAATACTGTCATCAGTGTAACTGATCAATCAGTTTCTACAACCACCGGCGGAAACTTCTTAACAATGTTTAGACATTTTGCTGTTTTCCTGTCTTTATGTAGGGAAAGCAACATTCTGGCTAAGTTCTAACTTCTCTAAAATTTTAAATTTATTACAATTTATGGCATATTTTGATGGATACAATGAAATGTAGGAGTGAAAATATCTGGATTCTCACATAACTTTGTCACTATGTAATTTCAGTCAAGTCACTTTATAAGCTTGAAGTTTTTCTTTTAATTGACAAATTATATAATTATTTTTGCTTCACTAATTTACTTCATGAGCTTTATAATCAGAAATAATGTACCTAAAGTTACTTTGTATACAATAAAGCTGTTTAATAAATTTAAATATTCATACTATATAAATATAAAATTAGAGTATACTACATTTTAAAACATACTAATGAATCCTAATTCAATAGTTATTAAAAGCATTATCATTTTAAAACATACTAATGAATCCTAATTCAATAGTTATTAAAAGCATTATCATTAATAAACTAATGTTTTTTCTGTTGAGAATATATAATATCTATCTTCATACTTTCTATATCTTGGCCCCTTTTAATTATTCTCTAAGTCGATGTTTAGAAAGTTTGGTAAGTTATAATTATATATTTTGAGATGAAAGAAATTCAGAATCAGAGGATAATTGTTTGCCCAAGGGGCACAACTAATAAGTTCCAGAGCCTAGACTTCAATTGTTGTGTCTTTAATTTTAAAAAGTAAAAAGTCTTGTGACAGCCCCTTTTGTCTCACTAATTTACCAAACAGCATGGAATAAACATTCATATACAATATGAAGGATTGTATAACTAAAGAAGAAGTTATGGCTTCTTCTTTAGAAAAAAACTTCTATCTTTAGATAAAAACTAAGATTTTGAAATTCATTCATGAATCGGACATCATTCATATTTTATGAAAATTCAAATGTGTGTGCACTTTGTATACATGAGGAACATCACTGCTTTGCAAAATATGCCTTCTTCAATATGGAATCACCTCTTAAAAGAAATGGTGCTATTTGCCTGATACTAAGATTCACATGTATATATTGAGAAAAGGCTATCTCAAGTCAAGAGACCATAATTAGCCTTCAGCTAATTAGTGTTGCTCCACTTTTTCCGGCTGATTCCATAGTGGCACTAGATTGTCAATAATTTTAAACCCAACTTCTGAAAATTAAGTGTGTGTCTTCTTTAGGGTTTTCGACCTAAGTGTGGGTAGAGACATCTCAAGAGTCAACTGGGCAAGGAGTCGACCCCAAGTTCTCATGCTTCTGATAGAATGCTATTCCACATGGGCTGATAAACTAAGGGCCTTCATTCTTCATAGACCATTGGACAGAGGCTGTCTTCAGTCCTTCAGTACTGAGGCTGTCCTCAGTTCTTTGCCACTTTATGAAATGGAAATCTCCTTCTTCAAAGAGTACAAGCCAAAGAGGAAATAGAAAGAGTCTGATAAGAAGATGCTAATTCTATTCTTCCATAAAATAATCATGGAAGTAATATCCTATCATCTTAGAATGATAGTTAGAATCAAGTCACTAGGTACAACCCACATTCAAAGGGAAAGGATCAATCAAGCTTGGAACAATGGAAATCATCTTAGAAATTTGACTATGAAAGATACATTTATAATTATTCACAACATTTTCATACATCTAATACATCTGATCAAATATAAGAATGCAGTTTTTTGTTGCTTTGCTGTTTGCTGTTTGTCAAACCATGCATGCAAAATCCATTTGAACTCTCCCCCTACCCAAGCCTAAAACTGCCTCACATAACTCACAATCTCATTCTATCCTTGAATCGAAACCCAACTATCTTTTACTTCCACGTACAAGATGAGTGAAAATACATTGTGACCAAGTTTATGGGTGAGTTAAGAGAAGTTTAAAAGTAGGATGTGCTGTGAAGACTTGATGTAATAAGAACAGATGGGATGCAAGCATCAGGGTTCAAATACTTCAAGCTTTCAGAGCAGATACAGGCCAAGAAACCATGGCATTGAGTGTACTGAGTCCAGGCAATTGGATATGCACACCCAATTTTGAAGAGAAAATGTCTTTCTTTAGGTTTCGAACACTGTAATAGATATAAAGCAAAAACAAAAACCTGTTGCAAAGTTAAAAAAAAATGATACAATAAAGGTGTTGCTGAGAAAATTCCTGATGCTCATGTTAAAGCAAGCATGTCAAGGATAATTCAAAATTACGTATAAAGTAGTAATGCCTCTTTTTTTTAGTTTTAGCTAATAGTTTTATTTTACTTAAGATTTACTGAGCCTTCTAACACATATCAGACATTTAATTAATAGAATTCCCATAATACTTCTCATAAGGTTGTATTAATAATCCCACTTTGCAGATAAGAAATTAACATCATTTGTTTAATACCTTTTAAAAAGTGATTGAACCAAAACTCATTATTCATATCCACCATTTCTTAAATGTCCCAAGTTGTGAGGACATATTAAATTATTATTGAAATATCCCTACTAATTTTGATGGGAATTTGGGGCAGAATTAACATAGAAACCAGATGTTTTCTACAGTGCTCACACTATCTCACTAGCATCATCTCCCTGATATTATCAGCTTTTCAATGCCTTATGTATATTTTTCTGGGATTAATCAGAAAATCACATATAAGCATTCAGACAAGCTACATTCTGCTGTCTTTCAACTGAAATTCCAAAATTCTGTCTTCGCATGGCTTAGTTCCTTGACTAGAGGTTACCAGGCTTGCAGATTTTCTATTACATGGTTGTATCTCTGACTAGTTTCAGTATTTCTCTCTCTTGTAGGTTGTTTTCAGTGTCAAAAATCTCAATGTAACTTTAAGCTCATTATTTATCTACTGACCTTTCCTTTATTGAAAGTAAGCACTTAAAGCAATTTCTATAGCAAACAGGGTCATAAATTGAAAATAAATCATATATCAAAGACATGAGTTATGAACAGAAGCTAAAATAATGTTAATTCATAAAAACTTAGCAAGCAAAGTGTATTGAGCATTATATATTCTAAAACAAAATTTCTCTTCATGACCTCCCTGACAAGGGACCATTGTAAGTTTTCTTTTTGAAGCATCTCTCTTTTATTCCACAGTAGGATGTGGCAATTTCAAAAAGTAACATCTATTAACAGTGCTAGAAAGCTGACTTCTAAGAGGTCAATCCCAGCTCTCCAAATTCTATGATGCTCCTGGTAGAAATGTGGTAAATAAGACTTTGTAGATCTCTGGATAGCTTCTGTTGAAGAGATGAAGTCATTGTTCAACCATGACTCTGTATCCTCTGAATTGATCTTCAGTCAGTCATACACCTATATTTCTTACATCTTCAAAAAATGTGTGACCTTTCCAGGGTGCACATTAGCACAGTGTAATGCTTCTTCCACAGATAATTTTATGTATTATAAGAGTAGGATGCATTCAGAACAGACTTTTTAAATGTATAGGAGCTAAAATGGCTTATTCTTATAGACTACTCCTAACTTTTAAAAATTAATATATAATTTGTATGCTTTCAAATATAGATTAGTAATATGAAAATCATAAAATTATATCAGGTACTATAATTTTGATATTTCAATTTTTTTAATTTTGAAAAAAATATTTTAAAAATATTGCAGTGAAGAATACAATTGAAATTCACTCATCTTGCCCCCTAGGATATAGGTACTACTGTGTCTTATACAGGGCTAGAACTACTAACTCAAGGCCTTTTTTTCCCCTTGAGATGTGGTCTCACTATGTTGCCCAGGCTGGCCTCAAGCTTGCTATTCTGTGTCAGCCTCTCAAGAAGATGAAATTGCAGATGCACTTCACTGCCAGCTCCCAATGCCTCCTGACAGGCACATTGAAGGGAATAAGTCACAACATACTCAGCATTAAAAAAGCATGGAGTTGCTGAGAAGAACAGAGCTCAACCTTTCACATTAATGTATTTTCTAAATAAAGGACTGTGAATGAGAACTTGAAGAATTGTATTTTCAGATTAAAATGCTGAAATACCCCCAAGGTGTTAATAATACTACATTTTCAGTAAAGAAGGAAAAAAGAATAGGAAATATGTTGCTTCTCCACACATTGCCACATTTAATAGACACCATGAGGTAGTAGATTGATCAGCAATATCTACAGAGGCTGTTGTCTCCCATGGAAGCTGATGGATCAGTTCCATTCACTCACATGGCTTACCCCTAAAGATTGCTCAGGAATACTGAAGGATATTTCATAGGACATTACATTGTTAAGGTCCTAAAATAACAATGAGGGACTACAGCAAGAGGAATATGAGTTACTTATGGTACTGAAACTCCATTCTTGCTAAAGGATAGTGTGGTTTATGTTACATATAAACATTCCAAAAGAGCATTAGTCCTTATTACTTTTTCTTCCACTAAAGACAGATTTTTTTTGTAATCTTAGACATATTTTACTATAATATTGGTAAGATCAAATGAAAATTTATGTAAAGTTCATTAAATTTGTCTTATATACAGATTTAATAAATGGCAGTTACCAAAATAGAATATGAGGAATTTGCACATCATTTTAAGGATTTAAACAGTGGAATCATGATGTTCTTGAGCTTTTAGGAAGAACACCATTACAAAAATTAGAAGTTGAATAGGAGGAAAACAAGACAAATGAAAGCAAAGTCAATAATGAAGATTTCATAGTAATCAGGTCAAAAAAATGATGGAATGTCTAGGGTTCTGGGGAAACTGCAAGGCAAATTCAAGAAATATCTAGGAAAGTAAATTAGTAGGAGTTGACAGTTGCATGGAACATCATGAGACAGGAATAATCATGCAATTTTCTCTCTCAAATTTCTCAGTGGAACATGGCAAAAACAACAGTGATGTGATATTATGTAATATCACATGTGAAAAATCATGTATAAAACTTTGAGATGACATAGCAGGTATCACTTAGTCCATGCCCTATATCATCAACTCAGTCCACCTGAGTTCACCTGCATCTATAGTTCAAAGTATACAGCAGGCTGAAACCCCTTGTCTGAAGGCTTTTCAATGCTCTGAGAGTTTTCTTCACCCACCAATGTGGGCTCAAGGTGGTAAATGGGGAAATTAACACATCCACACTGGAGCAAGTCCTCAACTAATAGGGACTGTCATTGGTAACCACCACAGGCTTTTGCTTTCTGGTGAGACAATTGTGATGTGTGATCCATACAGTTTATCCGAGACTGTTCCCAATGTAATTGAGTTGCTGTTTTCCATACTGGGGAAATGCCCATTAACACACATTTTTTTCCTTATTTCAATGTCTCACCTTCCCAACTCACTCACTTGTTTGTTGGGATTGCCTTTCAAATTAACATGCTTATCTCATCATCATTTTTTTAAAAAAATTTGGTGGGAGGGAGGAATGAGTAGATTGAAAATTAAGACAGTTGCCAAAGTGATATTTAAAGAACAGTCTTTCAAAATTAACTTGATGAATCATGTCATTCATCTGTCAGATGCTAACAAGGACCCTGTCTTTGATGTAAGTGGGGTGGAAATAACCCCTTGCAAGGTGCTAACCTCTGGCCAGCATAGCTTCCCAATTACTAAGATGCTTTCCTGTGTTAGATAAGGGTAAAATACAGTTGGATATGCACTCGCTTACACAAATGCCTCAGTACTTAAAAGGTATGGGACAATAATAATTAAAAGAATTGGGAAGCTGACTGGCATGTTCTGAACAAGCCTTAACCAGAATAACAGACAAGCAATGAACTAGCCTCCTGCTGGGGAAGAAGATCATTGATGGTTTCTGGGAAGAAATGAATATAAATTAAGCTTTTAAATGGAACTGACAAAAATGTTGCCAGTAGTAAAAGTGAGAAGCTATCACTATCTGTGAGGAAAACTCTAAACAATTCTCTGTAGGCTAAAATCAGAGACTGGAGATGAATCTTGACAAGATGTGCAGGGTCAGGTAAATGAGTAAGCTTTTATGTGCCATTTTAAGACATTTGGACTTCATTCTATAGATAATGTGGGCTGATTCTTACAGTCTTTGTCATCTACTAAATGCACAAAAAGATTTGTCTATTTTCTCAATTTGTACATGAGTAGTACCATCCTAGATGCACAAGAAAGCAGTAGATTTACTATAGTTAGTGGACATCTAATAACATTAAGAATTTCTTTTCTTCCAGAATCCTATTTCTAAAAGGGCAGAGTAACATAGTCATAGTTTTAAATATACCATTATTTTGTTACACTTCAATTCTATGAAATGAAAAACAAATTGAATAGGATAATATGTTTCTCCTTCCCTCATGTTCACAGAATCAAACCAAATTACCTGCAACAAAAATACTAGACTTCTGAACAGTGTCTTAAACAATTCATGAAAGATTACTGTACTGGGTGAGATGAGAAAATAGTTCCTCTCTGCTGTTCCATTTTAATTATATATCTAATCTTCAAAGCAAGAACTTGTACACAAAATGCAGTTTTATAAAACATGTTAAAATTCAATACTTTAAAATCAAATTTTGGACTCTGGATTGAAAATTGTGGGTTTTTTTTTCATTTATGCTATGTAACATTTCTTATTCCATTCAGGTTGCTATAACAGAATCCCATAAATGGGGTAGCTTATAAAAAAATCAGAAACTTATACCTTATAACTTTAAAGACTGGAAAGTTCGAGATCAAGGTGTAAACAGATTGCATGTCTGAGAAGGGTTTACATAGTCAGCCATGTTATAGTGTTCTCAAGGGAAGAATGGACTTTTTGGTCCTTTACAAAGGTACTGATTCCATTATGCAGTGCTCCCTACTCATGTCCTAACCCCCTCAAAAAAGTCCCACCTCCAAATGCTGTCATATTGGGGTTTAGATTCCAACATATAAATTTTGAAAAAAGGGCACAAATATTCATCCTATAGTACAATATTTGAGAAATTTGTTTTGCTATTTGATTTCTGCTTTTCTAAGTGTTTATTATAAAATAGCTAACAAAAAAATGAATGAAGAAAACAGAATGCTATTCAAATTGTTCAAAGTGTTCCTACTTGAGATAAGAATGGGGAGGATACCTCTGTCTAGATTATGATGTCAACAAATGTGTTCTCTCTCTAATTCTATGACTGTTATTTAAAAATATTCCAAAAGAGTACATTAGTTACAGTTCGAGCTACAAGTTGAATAAGTAATACATATTGATTTTGATTACATTTTCACAAACTAATCAACAGAAACATAAGGTAACTGAACATAAGGTAATATTATATTCAAAATCTGTTTCCTATGATTTCAGAGATTAGATAAAAAGAAAAAAAATGAGACTTAAGCTTTAATTATCATGATTTGCTAATTTTCTGCCAGAAAAAAAATGTAGCACTCTCAAATCTCACAGTCTTAAATCATAAAAGCATTATCTTTATTATTATTTTATGTTTTGTCCCCAATCTACACTAAATGTGCCACAGAAGAGACTTGGGCAATGGTGGGTAATGTTGCTTCAAGTGGGTGCCACAATCCAGGTTGATTGGGGTTCCATAATATGACTGCCATTTGCTACAGCCTTGAAAGAGAATATTGCTAACCTCCACCTGTAGTCTTACAATCCATCCTACAGATGACAACTACTTTTTTTTTTCTATAGTCTTTTGGGCAGAAACAGTTACATGTTCCCTTCATGTTGCAAGAAATCTTATGATTTTTAATATTCTACGTGCTCAGGAAGAAGAGAAAATCTGGAGTCTAAGCTTTAGCAACATCTAATACTTATTATGTTCTGTTGCTAAGAACTGTAATCCGGTTACTCATTTTTAAAGTGGAAACCAAAAATATCATACCATCTTCTCTACAATGAATTAAAGCAATTTGTTTAAATCTCTGTCTTGAAGTGCTATTGTATAATAAATCTATCTTCTGAACTACCATTCACAGACTTCTTTCAGGAAGGTGCTATTAGAACAACCACCTTGAATTGATACAAGGAATCATTGCCAAAGAGCTAAAAAATATATTTATTTACATTTGGTGAGTAATTCACATACTCAGATGTGCCTTGGATTTGGCACAAATATTCTGAAATGAAATATATATGTCAAGTCAATTTTACTAACTATAGAGTAATGAAATACTTGAATTCTCAAAATAAATTTTTAGTCTTTATAATAACACAACTTGGTTCAAGTATTTTTCTCTTCATTTCAACTGCTATCAATATTCTTTACGCTTTGTGTTTTATATTTCTCATTATTTAAGAAGATTGCTTACTTATTACTTAAGTAAAAACATTAACATTTTTAAGGTAATAAACTACTTTGTAATAACAAAATATAAAATTGTGTATATACATCTCTCTCTCTTGAAGTGTTTAAAATACTTAAAAAACTATGTTGCACATGAAGTTTTTTCGTTCAATCTTTGTTGTTCCATTTATCAAGCACAGGAAGAGTATATTTAGCATAACTGCTAAGTCCCCTAGCATTTTTGGAATGATTTATGAGCACTGCTTTAAGCTTAAATTCACCATCTTTATTAGCCCCTAACAAGAGTGTCAGCTTATCCTTTGAAGCTCTGAAGCCAAGTGTTGACTTTTCCTCTACAGTATAAGGCTGTCTCACCTACACTGTAAATCTGTCGTCAGTGCAGCCACCTTCATTACTTAAATGAGATAGATCTTTTGGATAACCTGCTGTAGCTTCTCCATCAGCACTTGCTGTTTCATCTTCACTTTTATGTCATGGAGATGGCTTCTTTCCTTAAACTTCACGAACTACCCTCTGCTAGCTTCAGACTTGCTTCTGCAGCTTCCTCAACTCTATCAGCCTGAATAAAATTGAAAAGATTTAAAGACATCCTTTGGATTAGGCTTTGGCTTAATCCTGGCTAGATATATTATCCAGACCATGAAAACTTTCTCCCAATAAGTCACATAGCTGTTATTTTTTATTCCTTTTCATTTGTGTGTTCATTCTAGTCCTCTGAATTTTCTTCAAGCAACTTTTTCTTTGTATGCATAGCTTGGCTAATTTTTGGCACAAGAGGCCTAGTTTTGGGCCTCTGTAAGCATTCAACATGCCTTCCTCACTGAGCTTAATGATTGTGAGCTTTTGATTTAAAGTGAGGGATGGGTGACTCTTCCTTTCAAGTGAACACTTAAAAACCACTGCAGGATATTAATTGGCCTGATTTTAACACTGTTGTGTCTCAGGGAATAGGGAGGTCTAAGGAGAGGGAGAGAAATCTGGAACAGATGTTTGGTGTGGAAGTCATATCACACATAATATTTATCAATTAAGTTGGCTATCTCATAAAGTCATGATTTGTTGTGTCCCAAATCAATTACAAAAGTAACATCAAACACCACTGATCTCTACTTCTAATACTTCTGTATTTGTGTTTAAAAATGCTACTGACTTTTATGTTGATTTTTTTTAATTGGGAAATTTCAATAAATATTCTTAGTAGTTTTAAGAGTGCATTGGTGGAGCTTCTATGATTTTTCAAGAATAAAATACCTAGGATTAATTTTAACTGAAGAGATGAGAGATCTCTATAATGAAAATAATTAAACACCTATCTCTTACCAGTTACAAAAATCAACTCAAGGTGGATTGACAACTTAAATGTGAGATGTGAAACTATGAAACTACCAGAAGAAAATATAAGGGAACTGCTTCCAGACCCTGGAATAAGGAAGTATATTTTAGACATGACCTCCAAAACATAGGAAACAAAAGAAAAAAAATGGGATCATATCAAACTAAAAATCTTCTGTTCATTAAACTAAGTAATGAATAGGGAGAAAAGACAACCTACAGATTGAAGAAACATTTTATAAACCATGTTTTTGATGTTGAGTTATTTGAGGTCCTCATATGTTCTGGATATTAACTCCTGAACCAGAGCACATGAGGACCTCAAATAACTCAATATGCCTTAAAATCAGGCAAAATTAAAAAGAGTTCTCAAAAGGAAATATACAAGTGATCAGTGGGTATATGCAAAAACTGTTCAGCATCAGGGAAATACAATCAGATACAATCAAAATTAAGTGACAGCACTCTACCCCAGTAAGGCTATTATCAAAAAGACTAAATACAACAAGTGCCATTGAGGATGTGACGAAAGGGAAAGATTTCATGTTGTTGGGAACATAAGTTAGTATTGATGTTATTAAAAAAATATGGTGTTTATTCAAAAAATTAAAAATAGAACTGCCACATAATCCAGCAATTCCACAACTGGGTATATTTCTAAAGGAAGTGAAATGAATATATCCAAGAAATATCTTCAATCCTATGTTCAGTGCAGCACTATTCACAATAACCAAGAGATGGAAACAACCTGTATCTATCACCTGATGAAGAGTTTAAAAAATGTGCTACATATTCACAATGCAATATTCCCCAGCTATTAAAAAACAAGAACACTACAGTTTATGACAATGTAGATGGAACTGGAGTTAATTTTGTTAAGTGAAGTTATGCAGACAGAGAAGCACAAGTACCACATACTTTCACATGGAATATAAAAGAGTAGATCTCATGAAAGTTGAGAGTAGAATGGTGTTTTACAAAGGCTGGGAGAGGAGGAG
Source organism: Glaucomys volans (assembly GCA_020662805.1). Lineage (NCBI taxonomy): Eukaryota > Metazoa > Chordata > Mammalia > Rodentia > Sciuridae > Glaucomys > Glaucomys volans. Next base: position 17,008 of record JAJEJO010004731.1, read on the forward strand.
GGAGGAAGGGTTGGTTAGTGAGTACTGAGAAACAATAGATAGAGGTACAAATTCCCAGCATATTGTCACTGATGATTATAGACAACATTAATGACTATGTATTTCAAAAATCCAGAAGATTAGTTTGCATGTTTTATCATAAAAAAGAGAAATATTTAAGAAAATAGATATGTTAAACTTGATTTATATATTGCACAATGTATCCATGTATCAAAATATCACATGGTACCCCATTAAATATATACAATTTTTATATTTTAAAGTATCATTTAAAAGAATAAATTTTAAAAAGATTATTGATCACAGATGACCAATAACAAATATAATAATAATGAAAAAGTTTGAAAGCAAGTATTACCAAATATGGATGCAGACCCATGCTATTGAAACAACATAACTGATAGATGTGCTTGATGCATGTTTGTCACCAATCTTTAATTTGTAAAAATGTTAATGTATATGAAGTGCAAGAAAGTAATGCAACACAAAACAAAGTATGTATGTAATACAAAAAATATCAATTTGTTTTGTTCTGTTTTAAGGATAGGCCCAGATTGGCCTTGAACAGCTAGATTCAAGAATTTCTCCTACCTCAGTCTCCTGAGTAGCTGGAACTATAGAAGTATGCACTCATGCCTAGTTCAAATAATTTTAAATCAGTTTGTTCTAGTTTGGTGACTTTTATTAGTAGATTAAATTAAACGTTTTGTAAATTTCCTATTTAACAAATTACTTGAAAATTTGATGCATCTTTTAGGATTGTGTCAGGTAATATTTAAAGACTGACATGTGAATGCTAATTTACAATGTCGGGAGGTGGTATAAGGAAGGATAGAGTTACTTTGTATTAGGTAGAGGTAAGTGAAGGGATGGGAGGGGTCATGGGGATGGGAAGGATAGTAGAATGAATTGGACATTAGTACCCTATGTACATATATAACTATACCAGCAGGGGGATTCTACAAGATGTATAGACAGGAAAAGGAGAAATTATACTCCATTATATGTGATGTGCATTCTACTGTCACATATAACTAATTAAAACAAATTAAAAAATTGAAAACAAAACATAAAAAAGAAATTAATTAAAAAATTTAGGAAAGTGCAGTGTATCATTTTCCCTTAGAAGTTTCAGAGATTAAGGCATGCAAGTATAAAGTACACCAATATAAGGATTGTGTGCTCATAACAAATATTAGCAAAATACATTCGTATATATATTCTTGCAGTTGCACAGAAACTTTTATGTTAAATATTCAAGAGAGATTTGAGGATTCAAGATGGCAGGCTAGAGGAAGGCTGCATTCCTACTTGCTCCGTGGATTCCTAATTGCTCGGGATTCAAACAGCAGGAATATGGCTCTCAACGAGATTTTATATTCAAATCACATATAAGGGGTCCCCAGTCGCCGCTCCGGAACCAACTCTGCCAGGCTGGGCTCAACCCAGCCTCAGGCAGCTACCACCCAGGAGCGCCAGAACCCCGCAGCTGTTTCAGAGTCACCGACCTGGGCCTGTGCCAGCCAGCAAGTGAGTGCGGGTCCCTGGAAGTGGCTTCAGAGTAACTGGCCATGCTCCAGCACCAGCCAGCTCCTGAGCCCGGAGCTAAGCTCAGGCCTTCCCACGGGGACACGGCACAGTGACTCTGGGTGAGATCTGGCCGGGAGCGGAGCTGGTTGCTGGCTCCAATGGGGAGTTTGGGCCCTTCGGCGCCATTCGGCAGCTTACCTAGCGGAGAGAGATCATCTTCAGCTGCCTGAGCCCTCAGAGCTGAACTCAGGCCTTCCGGCGTGGCCACGGTACTGCATCTCCTGGTTGCCTCTGCCCAGAAGCATTGATCATTCCCAACCTGGAGATAGTGGGACAGCAGCTATCTTGGGTCACCACTTGATCAAGCACTTCTCAAACATCTGGTGAGTTACTGGAAATCTGCAGGGAAACCTTAAGTCTTTACAGGAAAATTGCAAACCCTCTGATTTGCACGACTAGAGGGGAAGATACATGAGCAGCATGAGAAAACACGGGAAGAAAGTGTCCCAAACAAACGTAGATGATACATAAAGAGAACCCAAAGACAGCATGGTAGAAGGAATGACAGAAATGGAGTTCAGAATGTTCATAATTAAAATGATCTGAGAAGAGAATGATGTGATGAGAGAGCAGATTCAGGCTATGAATAATCAGCTAATAGAGCAATTGCAGGAAGCAAAAAATCATTTCAATAAAGAAATAGAAGTTCTGAGAAAAAAACAAACAGAAATCATTGAAGGAAACAAGGAAATGAAGGAAACAATAAACCAAGTTAAAAACTCAATAGAAAGCATAATTAACAGAATAGATCACATGGAAGACAGAACCTCAGACAATGAAGACAAAATAATTAACCATGAAAACAAAGTCAAACAGAGAAGATGGTTAGGAATCATGATCGAAACCTCCAAGAAATATGAGACATCATGAAAAGACCAAATTTAAGAGTTATTGGGATTGAGGTGGGCACAGAGATACAAACCAAGGGTATGAATAATCTGTTCAATGAAATAATATCAGAAAATTTCCCAAATATGATGAATGAGATAGAAAATCAATTACAAGAGGCCTACAGGACACCAAACACACAGAATTTCACCAGATTCACACCAAGGCACATTGTAATGAAAATACCTAACTTACAAAACAAAGATAGAATTTTAAAGGCTGTGAGAGAAAAGCAGCAGATTACCTACAGGGGGAAACCAATACAGATATCAGCAGCTTTCTCAGCCCAGACCCTAAAAGCAAGAAGGGCCTGGAACAACATATTTCAAGCTCTGAAAGAAAACAGATGCCAACCAAGAATCTTATACCCAGCAAAACTTACCTTCAGATTTGATGATGAAATAAAATCCTTCCATGATAAACAATAGCTTAAAGAATTCACAAAGAGAAAGGCTGCCCTACAGAACATTCTCAACAAAATATTCGAAGAGGAAGAAATGAAAAATAACAATCTCAGTCATCATGGGGAGGAACTACCCTAAAGAAAGAGTCCATCAAAGGAGAAACAAAGTTAAGCTAAAAACCCTAAAAAAGCTAAAATGACAGGAAATACAAGTCATATCTCAATAATAACCCTGAATGTAAATGGCCTAAACTCATCAATCAAAAGACACAGACTGGCAGACTGGATTAAAAAGAAAGACCCAACGATATGCTGCCTTCAAGAGACTCATCTCATAGAAAAACATGCCCACAGACTAAAGGTGAAAGGTTGGGAAAAAGCATACCATGCACACGGACTGAGTAAAAAAGCTGGGGTTTCCATCCTCATTTCAGACAAAGCAGACTTCAAACCAAAGATAGTCAGAAGGGATAAAGAAGGACATTTCATATTGCTTAAAGGTAGCATAAATCAACAGGACATAACAATCATAAATATTTATGCACCAAACAATGGCGCATCCATGTATGTCAATCAGATCCTTCTCAATTTCAGGAATCAAATAGACCAAAACACAATAATACTCGGAGACTTTAACACTCCTCTCTCACCGTTGGACAGATCTTCCAAACAAAAATTGAATAAAGAAACTATAGGACTCAATGACACAATCGCTAATCTGGACTTAACGGACATATATAGAATATTCCATCCATCAAAAAGCGAATACACTTTCTTCTCAGCAGCGCATGGGTCCTTCTCTAAACTAGACCATATGTTATGCCACAAAGCTACTCTTAACAAATACAAAAACATACAGATACTACCTTGTATACTATCAGATCATAATGGAATGAAATTAGATATCAACGAGAAAGTTAGAAACAGAAACTACTCCAAGACCTGGAGATTAAATAATATGCTATTGAATGATACATGGATAACAGAAGACATTAGGGGGGAAATTAAAAGATTCTTAGAGGTCAACGAGAACAAAGATACGACATATCAAAATCTCTGGGATACTATGAAAGCATTGCTAAGAGGAAAATTCATTGCATGGAGTGCATTTAATAAAAGAATGAAAAGTCAACAAATCAATGACCTCACATTACAGCTCAAAGCCCTAAAAAAGAGGAACAGATCATCACCACAAGTAGTAGAAGACAGTAAATAATCAAAATCAGAGCTGAAATCGATGAAATTGAAACAAAAGAAACAATTCAAAAAATGGACAAAACAAAAAGTTGGCTCTTTGAAAAAATAAACAAAATTGATAAACCCTTAGCCACGCTAACAAAGAGAAGGAGAGAGAAACTCCAAATTACTAAAATTCGTGATGGAAATGGAAATATTACAACAGACACGATTGAAATACAAAACATAATAAGAAGCTACTTTGAAAATTTATACTCCAACAAAATAGAAAACCTGGAAGACATCAACAGGTTCCTAGAGGCATATGAGCCAACCAAACTGAATCTAGAGGACATACACAACTTAAATAGAGCAATTTCAAGCAATGAAATGGAGGAAGTCATAAAAAGCCTACCAACAAAGAAAAGTCCAGGACCAGATGGATTGACAGCCGAG
>JAJEJO010004731.1:30083-74349 GCA_020662805.1 Glaucomys volans
AATACCGAAAAAAAAAAAAGGAATTACACTAAAGTTACTTGAATGGATAGACTAAGAATTGGTTAAAGAAATATCATGAATGATTACTTGTAGGGACACACCTTAAGATGGCGACCGCAACACCACCACCCTCGGGGCATAAGCCCCCCTCACCAGTGGTACCACCTAGGTGGTGACCTAGGATTGGCCCATTCGACTTCTGTGAACGTGAGCAGCTCTGACCTTTGTCCTGCAGGCTTTGATGTGTGCTGCATGGGCTGTTTACCTTTAAGGTGATTGGCCCTGCAGGTATCTCCTCTCCTTTCTTTGTTTCTTTCCCGCGCACTCGCCCCCTTATATATCTGTTCTCCTCCTCCATTAAACCGAGATTCTTGCTGGACAGACTCCCGGCTGGTGTGCGTTTTTCAGCCGTTGACACTCACCATCCTGCCTGACCCCCCCCCCCCCCCCCCCGGCTGGTCCTAGGGTGGGCACCCAACCTTTGTTGTTCGGTGCGGAAGGAACAACAATTACTTCTGTAAAATACAAACATTTTAGCAAAATATTTGTTGAAGCAAAGTCAGAATGAAAAGAATTGAAAAGAGTTTATATTTCCTTCAACTTTCCCTAGAGATAAATAATTGGAATAGTTATCCATTAAGTAGTATTTACACTTTGATAATCACATTTTGTAGACAATTATTCCCTGATACTCTAGGTCTAGTGTCTAAATTTATCAGCAAAGATTTATTATTATTTCCTCTTCAATAAGAACTGGTGATTTTTAAACCTGACAAGACTTGTGAAGAGTCTCTGTTATAATCAAATTCAAATTTTTCTTCACTTTTCTAGTCCATTTTATGATATATCTATTTTTCTGTCCAGGAAAATGTTTAATCAATAGACTTCAATTTAACATTGTCTGGAATTTCTTTTAACAAAGAAGGTAAACTTATGGAATAGTGAAAGTATTACTTCATTATGATTTAAGTTTATATTTAAAAGGGATCAGTAGGATATAAAATTTAAAGCCAAAAATTGTATTAAAGCACAAAACAGTCCATTCAAAAACATTTAGACTGCAGATTTAGATTGGGATCTAGCACATGTTCCTCTAGTCACAAGCTATTAACCCTCATGCAAACTAATTGTATTTTGTGCCTTTAGTTTTCGTATAATAAGCTCACAAAAGTATTCTGATGTTTAAATGTGTTAACACTAGCAAATTGTTTATAAGAGTGTCAAGGAGGGGTTGGAGATATAGCTCAAAAGAAGAGCACTTGCCTTGCATGTACAAGGCTCTGGGTCAGATCCTCGTCACCAGAAAGAAAAACAAAAGTGTCGAGTACTCAAACTGTTAGTTACTATTGTTTCTGCATGACTTGACAACTTTGGATAGTTAATTATGAGTTTTATTTACACAGAAATTTGCAGACAGTGATTTACAACCCTCTGGTCAAGAAACAGTTGTTTCCTACTATCAAATTAGCTCCTTGATGTTCTTAGCCAATTAAATTTCACGCACTGCTACAGCCAAGCTTTATTTGCACATGTGCTATATTTAAAATAGAGAAAGAAAAAAAAATACAGCTTTTAAGCATATCAGTGTATGAGTTGTAGTCATGCAATAAAATTCCATCTTGATTTAACTCACTTTCCCCAGTCCTCCGCTTGTAATGACGTAATTGTGTAACAGAAAATAGCTTGAAGAAAGCAGCCATGTTGATATATCACACCTTAAAACCACAATGCACACTCGAAGGTGCCCAAAACCCAGCCTGGAAATTGGTTTACCTGTCTTGGAGTTTTACCCATTACTTCACACTCTCTCTTCAAATCCAGTCACCTCCTATACTACCTATACTTCTTGTTTTACTAAGAACATCAAGCATTCAAAAAATAGTATAGAAAGTCCAGTCTCCATCTCCTACCATCTTCCCACATAGATATTCATATTTCTGAATTCTTTCTTATTGTTCAAACTGAAACATCCACAGGTCCCTAAAGCTAGCATACCTTCTTCTATCTCAGATCTCATCCCTATTGCACACTGAAACATAGCATTCCAGGTATTCCTCTATCTCTACATTATCACAGTTTTCAAAAGGCATGTAAACTTGATGGGCTTTTTTCTTCTTTAAAAAAAAAATTCTATCTCTAGAATTTATCATTATGTGATCCATTATTTCTCTGGACCATTTACACAAACACTACTACTTAACTGAGTTTTTCATACCACTGCTACTCAAAAAGTAGTCCTTGAACCAGCAGCACCAACATAGTCTATGAAATTGTCAGAAATGCATCATATGAGACTCTACCAGAGACCAATAAAGTCAGAACCCATATGTTTACAAGATTCTCAGATGAAGCATAAGCATATACAAGATTGAGAAGCACTGGTTGATAGTGATCTTCAAGTTTCCTTCTCCCATTCTTTCTTAAACTCTTTCCAATTAAAATTTGTTCCTAGAATTCCACCAAAATTTGTTCCTAGAATTCCACCAAAATTACCAATGTCACAGATAATCCTGTTGCAGAATCCATGACCAATTCTCAATCACTAGTTTTAGATATCAGGAGCATTTTTAAACATTGGTCATTATTCCCTGCTTAAAATATTTTCTTCATTTGTCTTCCTGCACAGGACCTTCATATTGGTGGGTGTTCTATGCTAAACCCTCCCCGCCTTTTTTCACTAACTTCTGAAAACACTCAAACCCCAGAATATTTTTCTTCTCTTTTGTACTCCCTAAATTATACAACTTGTAAATTTAAATACTTTTGTAGTCTGAAAACTTCAAAATATTTAGCTATAACCCAGTGTACATTATATAGTTCTGATTTACATATGTAAATGTTGACTTTATTGCTACACTTGAATGTCTTATATCACTAATTATAGTATATTCTAATTGTAGTATGTTTATATTTGAGAAATAATTATTCTTCACAAATGTGTGGCATCCTCAGTCTTCCAATTCTTACATAACAACTCCATCCTCCAATTATTCAAGACAAACATCTTTGAATCATCCTGGACTTGTTTCTTGCTCCTATATTCTGCACCTCATCCATCAAGTCATCACATCAATTCACCTTTCAAAAATTGTCCAGAATTTAATTGCTCACATTTTTTCAACTGCCTTAATTTTTCAATTGCCTTAATCAAATCTCTTGCTTAGTTTATAGCAATAATCTCTCATTTGTTCTTCCTGTTTTCACTGCCCACTTCTTGTAACTTATTTTCATTATAACTCCCAAAGTGTTCCTTTCAAAATAAAATTTGGAGCAAGTACTCACACGTTTAAAACCCCCAAAGAATAGCCATTTCAGTCAGAGTAAAACTTATGAAGAGAATCATTCCCTGAGCACTATAGTATCTGGCCCTTTGATGATCTTGGCCCTTGTTTTCCAAAGCTCACCACTTTGCTCTCTTCACTCTTGCCATACTGGAGAAGCCTCACTTCTGCTCTTTGAATAAGTTATTGTTCCATTAATAGGCCTTTGAACTTGCTTTGCCCATCTGCCTGGATGCTTTTTCCTCAGTTAAAAGTCTGGTTTATTCTTTCCTCCCCCTTGAAATCCTGAATGTCATCTTTTAGTCAGACAGAGCTTCACATCCTGTCTAAAATTTTACCCCTCAGGTCAATCCTCTCTTTCATTTAGCTTAAAAATTCTCAAAGCAAACTATAAGTCATTAATGTACCCTAAAGAAGTAAATGTTTAAATTTATTGTCTTTCCTTCTCCATATTTAATGTATTGTGTTTCCCTCTGTATCACTTCTATATCATTATACCTGAAAAATAATACTGCTCAAATTATGTATTAACTGGATTAAGATTTAATGTTTCGTTCACAATGGATCCATTGTGAGATATTTTTATTACATCAGGAAGAATGAAAAATATATGGATTTTATCATCTTACTTTTAAAAGACATTTATTAACAAGGATTATGGTGCTTAAGTAAATGCTTTTGTATCAATAACTGTATTTTTGGCAAAATTTGTAAAGAAATACCTCAGTGATAAAACCACTTAAGATGCCTTCTTTATTATTAGAGACCTGATCACAAGTTATGGATTTGAAGGACACTTCTGTAGTTCGGATGTATATTTATTTTAAGGCAGACATTTCTCAGTTTTGCCATTAAGAGAAAAATTTTGTTTCTCTGAAATAACCATTGGCAATCAAGAAAAATATGCTTCTCAGCCCTTTGTAAATTGTTTTAGTAATTAGACCTGTGATCATTCATTGACTTCAGTCAAGATTTATTTCATTGTGTGTCTGTGTGTGTACATATATAATAATATACACATAAATATACATACACATATATATGCATATATTCACAGTCATTATATGTTACACATTGCATCCTTAACCATAAAATAAATTATTTTTGCTTTCTATGTAATTTCAAAGATTTTCTAATTTCCAAATATTTGAGAATTTTACTATTTTTCTATTAATCAATTTTTGGTTTAATCACACTGTTGTCTGACAAAATACTTTCTATACTTTTTATTCTTTTAAATTGTCTCAGTTGTATTTTGTGGCCAGAAATTTGGTCTATCATGGTAAATATCTAAGAGTTAAGAAGCTTTATCAGCAAACCTCTTAATTATCATCATTATTTTCTCCATCATCCCCTTCATTAATAGCAGCCACAGCAGCAAGCTCTTCATTATTTCTGCAATAGTGACTAGATATGGTGATGATCTCTTTCAACTCTTAACAGTCTATATCCTTTGTCTAAGACATTTATACTCATCAACGTATGGACTTTCTAATATAAAATTACCATTTTTAAATTAAAAAATAGTCTAACAATTAAATGAATTAAATAGCATTAATCAGGAATTATTTTGCTTTTTGCCTGTTTTTTAATTTATTTGACATTCACCTTTAATTCACGTTTCTGTTATTTCCCTTTTAATTGTTTTATTTATTTAGTAGTTTATTCTTCATAATTATGGTTTAATAATTCACATATTGAGGCAATATTATGTCAACATACAAGATACAAATATTTTAGAAAGGCTTTTTCATATTTTTATTGTTGCATTATATGTATACGTAATGGATTCATTGCTATGAATTCATACATGCACAAGATATAACAATATAATTTGGTTGATATGGATTCATCTTGGATAATAAAGAAGAATAAAATTATGTCACTTTCAGCAAAATGGATAGAACTTGAGAGCATTATGTTAAATAAAATAAGAAAGTCAAACTCAGAAAGTCAAGGGACCTGTTTTTTCTCTTACACATATATGGAAGCCACAGAAGAAAGTAATGAAAGTTGGGTGAAGGAGTATCTCATGAAATGCAAAGGGAGAGCAACAGAGGAGAGGTAGGGTCACTGGGAATGGAGAGGAGAGAAAAGGGAAATATTGAGGAACAATGTGGAAAGGACCTTTAAAATAGTTGGTTTTTTTTTTTTTTTTGCATTTTTTCTTTGTTTTTTCCTGGACCATATGTTAGATAAAGCAACTTTTGTAGTAGACAGATCTTTGATTATTGCTCTGAGCTCAAAATTTTGAGCAAGGTTTAAGACATTTTTAAATGAAGTGTTTTCTTTGAGGAAATAACTTGTATGCACATTTCTCTAATTCTTTTCTTTTACGTTGCTAATCTTTCAATTAACTGTTTCACCCCCCTAAGTCATTGTTATACCCAGGCAAACCTTAATTTTCATTCCCAAAAAAGTGATTTAGGTGTCTAGCTTGTATGGATCTGGTATGAATTGCCAACCCATTGAATTGAAAACTGTGTTTCTTTTCCCTTGGCTGAAATGCCATAATAAAGACATTTAAGCAGGCTTTGTCCTGTTATCATTTCAGTTTGTCCTTTTCTTATTATAAGAAAAAAAGCAGATTCAAAATGTGCAGAAAATAAAACAGAGAGCTAAAAAAACCCTTTACCGTGAATCCTATGATTGTAGTTTGAGAATTTTCTATTCCCAGTGATAAAAAATAAATAAAAAGAACACGTATGAAAATGGATCATAATATAACCAACTGGAGTCCCTGATTTTCTTGCTTTATAATTTGAAGATATAATTTTCTTTCTTATTAGTCTCTTAAGAGCAAAAAATACATAAATAAAGAGGCTTGTGATGGTTTGGGCAGAGTGTTGTGCTTTGACAATTGCTTTGACAAGATTCTTTATTTACTTAGCTGATGGCCTTTTTTTCTAGTTTGTCCAACTTGTATCAAAAATGTTTCCAGTTGCACAGAAACTGTCTTGTGCCAGGCAGGTGCCTAGTGCTCACTGTGCCTGTGACCAGGCAATCTTCACATGGGAGAATTTACATTTGGAGAACAAAGTCTCTCATAGATGGTGGCAACTGCCCTTCTGGCTTTCAATTGGCCATCCAGTGCCCATGAGGTAGAATGCTCATTTTTGTCCTCAGAAGAGTTTCAGAAACAAGTAGGGACAAAAAGTTAAAGAGACAAATGCACTTTGGAAACAAGTGGGGAGCATAACCAAAACAAAATGAAACCAAAATGAAAGTGCATTCATTAAAAATTTGAGCCTTATTTTAATCAGATTTTAATCACTGTGACCAATGTACCTGACTAGAACAATCTGGTGCAGGAAAAGATTAGTTTGCCTTTTGGTTTCAGAGATTCTCCTCTGAATCCCTTCATGGACTCATGGTCAGTCAACTCCACATCTCTGGACCCAAGGCGAGGTAGAACATCATGGCAGAAGGTTCTGTGTGGTAGTGGAAAGCAACTAAGGAAATGACAGACAGGAAGCAGAGACAGCTTCCTAATGTAAACCCCAAAATCAAGTCCCCAGTGACCTACTTCCCCCAGTCACACCTTATCTGCCTACAATTACTACCCACTTAATCCATCAGTGGATTATTATACTGATTTGGCTACACCTATAATTTAATCATTTCACTTCTAAACATTCTTGTATTATCTGATACATGGGCTTTTGGAGGACACCTTATACCTAAGCCATAACAAGCATACAGATAAAAAATATTGGCCTAAGGAGTTGGGCGTGGTGGTGCACGCCTGTAATCCAAGGGATTTGGGAGGCTGAGTCAGGAGGATTGAGAGTTCAAAGCCAGCCTCAGCAGCTTAGAGAGGCCCTAAGCAACTCAGTGAGACCCTATCTCTAAATAAAATACAAAATAGGGCTGGGGATGTGGCTCAGTGGCCGAGTGTCCCTGAGTTCAATCCCTGGTTCCAAAAAAAAAAAAAAAAAATTAAATTAGGTGCACAGAAGCAAGAGTATTTAATAGAAGAGATATATGTCAATGCAGAATGTAAATTTGGTAAAAATTTTAGTACTCAAATTTAAACAATGCTTTTACACCATGACAGGCTTTCCAGCAAAGTCTCAAAAATTGATGTAAGTTCCTTTAATTGTTTTATACAAATCTGATCCCAAAAACAGTGAACTGGAGTCCCTACTAAAATGAGGGGGAGACATTTGCTCAACCTGAGACAAGACACATCAGGGCATAAAAAAGGAGAGTCATGGAATCAGAGAGCCTTAAAGTTTGCACCAGGTCTGGTTCTAGGAATCACTGATTCCCTGTGAAGGTAATTCTGGTTCAGTTTCCCCCTTTGGAGGACACCAAGTACACAACCTAAATAACAACCAGAGAGAAATTCTCCAAAGAGTAATGACATTTACTTGGGAGTAGCAAAGCACTCCCATGGCACATGCCATAGATACTTATGAGTACTTTCACAGAGGTTGAAGCAAAAAGAAGCTTTTAAAGGTGAAATGAAGAGGATTACATATATTGAAACAGTGATCATTGACTTTAAGAGGAGTTCTGTGTAAGTTTGTAGTGGCCTTTGTACAAGAATGTGGTTCCCTCATAAGATTTGTGACTGTTTGTTGTCATTAGTCATTTATACCTGACATTCCCTCCTTCATAATTTCTCAGCTTTGTTTACTCATTATTTATTTTTTGGTTAGTGCTTCACAAAAGTAACTCCATTTTTAATCTTACAACTTTCACATTTGCCATTTGGTAATTGCAAAGTAAAGCAATGTGATATCACTATGCACTATGTATATCACTATTAGAATGGCCAAAACAAAAATATTTTGAAGCCTGAAGATACCAAATATTTGAAAAAATGTAGAGCAGCAGGAAATCTTATTCATTGCTGATAGGAATACAAAATGATATAGCCAATTAGGAAGACAGTTTCACAGTTTCTTACAAAGCTAAATCCATTCTCTCCAAATGATTCAGCAATAGCCTTCCTGGGTATTTACCCAATTAAGTTGAAAACTTATGTTGACACAAACTTGAATGTGACAGTTTATATAAACATCATTCATAATTGCCAAAGGCTGGAAACAACCAGAGTCATCTTTTATTAGGCGAGAGGATAAATACATTATTATACCTATATAATGAACATTTATTAAGTAATAAAACTGAAGGACCTATCAAGCAATGAAAAACATGGATGAATCTAAAACATGTATTTTTAACTGAAAATAACCAGTCAGAAAAGACAACCTATTATGATTTGATTTATGTTAAATTATGAAAAAGTCAAAACTATAGATAGAATTTTAAATTACAGTTGCTAGAAATTTGGGAGGATGACTATGTGAAGTACAGGAGAATTTGTGGGGATGAAATTATTTTGTATGATGCTTTAATAGGGAACTCATGACATTATTTATTGGTCAAAACTCAGAATTTTACAACACAAAGAATTAACCTTAATGTGTGCAATTTTTTAGGAAGTTGAGGGAGCCCAGGCTGGAATGCAGAGTGTGACACAACAAGCTAACTACACTACATATGTAAAACAACCTCACTGAAGGGGTGTTGGAGGTAAACTGAGGGAATGTGCTAACCTGCATAACTTTGGATACTAGTGGAAACTGTAAGACAAAAAGGAAAAGGAGCTTTAAATCTTTAAATAAGCCCTGTATGCTAGTTGATAAAACCATTTCCACAGGGAATTATCCTTATATTGTTCTACATGTATTCTGGCATTGAACAAATGAATAAATGTATGAAGAAAGCCAGACTGTTGAAGTGAAAGTTTATAGGTTAACAAGGAATGATCTATGTGGTAATGGATTACAATTGCAGGCATCAGAATGTACTCATTTTTAGATTACCATGGTCCTCAAAACTTTCAAAATCATTGAGAAGCAGAGAAAGACTGAGAGACTGTCATAGCCAAAAGAAACCTATAGAGGACTCTAAAGAAACAACTAGATGTAATGTGATATCCTAAATGACTTCATGGAACAGAAAAAGGGACATTAGGTAAAAACTAAGGGAATCTGAATGAAGTAGCAAAATTTAATAATAATGGATCAAAATTACTTTATTAATTGAAAAAATATCCATTTGTGGAAAATATTAATAATAGGGAAAACTAGATAAAGGACATATGGGAAATCTCTGTACTGTTTTTTCAAATTTTCTGTAAATGTAGAATTGTCCCAATATTTGTTTAAAAAAATAAAAGGATGGGAATAATATGCCATGCAAACATTAATAATGAATGCCTGAAATCATGGATCATCTGAACCCTATATATGCAATATATACATGCATCTTAAGATAACTTTTCAAATTATGCACAACAAGAGATTAAGAGAAATAGTAAAATATAATAAATATTACCATATATTATAGTAAAAGTTATATGAACATATATCTCTCTTAAAATACTTTATTTTACTATACCTGACTTTATTGTCATGATAGATGATACAATGCCCATTTTATGATGAGATAAAATTAAGTGATCATTAAGCACATGAAACACTGTGCCATTTGACTTTTGCAGTTTGATGTAGCGTTAAAGCTTGCATGAAATTTCTTATTTCATCACATGTTCACAGATAGAAAATGTACTCTTATTATAGATCTCAGCAATTCCAGAATATGATGTTTTTCTTTCCTTATTAAATAGAAAATTCTCACTTTCTTTTTTTATCATGATTTCAAATCTTTTATTTATTGATGTGTGCCAAAAATATCAAACACTATACAAAATTGAAGTAGATATTTTAATTCATAATAACTCGGTTCATATGAGACTTCAGAAGCACGTTCACTCTTCTCTCCTGGGGAGGAAGGTGCATGAAGTTCAGATTAATTATGCTAGCTGATGCCTGGGGGGAACATTCTTGATCTAGTGCATTTCTTTTCTTTTTTTTTAATTATTTATTTATTTTTATTATTTTAGTTCATTGTAACAAATGGAGTACAACTATCATTTTCTGGTTGTACACAAAGTAGAATCATACAATTTGCCTATTCATGTACATACATAGGGTAAAGATATTTGTTTCATTTGATTATCTTTCCTTCCCCATCCCCTCCCCACCCCTCAGTTTCCTCTATACAATCCATCCCTTCTCCAGTGTTCCCATACCTCCTCCTACCCCTGCTATGTGTCATCAACCACTTATAAGAGAAATCATTCAGCCTTTGGTTTTGGGGGATTGGCTTATTTCACTTAACATGATCTTCTCCAATTCCATCCATTTACCTGCAAGTGTCATAATTTTATTATTCTTTACAGCTGAATAGTATTCCATTGTGTATATATACCACAATTTCTTTATCCATTCATCTACTGAAGGGCATCTAGGTTGGTTCCACAATCTAGCTATAGTGAATTGGGATGCTATAAACATAGATGTGGCTGCATCACTGTAGTATGCTGATTTTAAGCCCTTTGGGTATAGGCCAAGGAGAGGGATAGCTGGGTCAAATGGTGGATCCATTTCAAGTTTTCTGGGGAATCTGCACACTGCTTTCCAGAGTGGCTGCTGTAATTTGCAACCCTACCAGCAATATACGAATGTAACTTTTTCTCCACATCCTCGCCAACACCTATTGTTGCTTGTATTCTTGATAATAGACATTCTAATTGGGGTGAGATAATATCTTAAGGTAGTTTTGATTTGCATTTCTTTTATTACTAGGAATGTTGAACATTTTTTCATATATCTGTTGATTGCTTGTAGATCCTCTTCTGTGAAGTGTCTACACATTTCCTTAACCCATTTATTGATTGGGTTATTTGTATTCTTTGTGTAGAGTTTTTTGAGTTCTTTATATATTTTGGAGATTAGTGCTCTGTCTGACATGTGTGTGGCAAAGATTTTCTCCCACTCTGTAGGCTCTCTCTTCACATTACTGATTGTTTCCTTTGCTGAGAAAAAGCTTTTTCCTTTGAATCTATCCCAATTATTGATTCCTGCTTTTATTTCTTGTGCTTTAGGAGTCATGTTAAGGAAATCTGGTCCTAGGCCAATATGATGAAGATTTGGACCTACTTTTTCTTCTATTAGGTACAGGGTCTCTGGTCTAATTCCTAGGTCCTTGATCCATTTTGAGTTGAACACTAAAGAAAGAAATTAAAGAGAACATTAGAAGATGGAAAGATCTCTCATGTTCTTGGATAGGCAGAATTAATATTATCAAAATGGCCATACTACCAAAAGCACTATACAAATTCAATGAAATTCTAACTAAAGTTCCAATGATGGACCTCATAGAAACAGAGCAAGCAATCATGAAATTCATTTGGAGGAATAGGAGACCTAGAATAGCTAAAGCAATCCTTAGCAGGAAGAGCGAAGCAGGTGGTATCACAATACCAGACCTTCAACTATACTACAGAGCAATAGTAACAAAAACAGTATGGTATTGGTACCAAAATAGACAGGTAGATCAATGGTACAGAATAGAGGACACAGAGACAAACCCACATAAATACAGGTATCTCATACTTGACAAAGGAGCCAAAAACATACAATGGAGAAAAGACAGCCTCTTCAACAAATGGTGCTGGGAAAATTGGAAATCCATAGGCAGCAAATTGAAACTAAACTGCTATCTCTCACCTTGCACGAAACTTCTCACTTTAAAAAAGCACTTTACACATTCTCTTTAGCATATCAGTATTGCCAGAATTATTGATTATGTCAGTCAGCTTTCCATTGCTATGATCAAAAAAACCTAACGAACAACTTAGAGGAGGAAAAGTTAATTTTCAATTATAGTTTTTAGGTTCAGTTGACTCCATAACTCTGGACTCAAACTGAGGCAGAACATTATTCAAGAAGGCTGTGATGGAGGAATTCTGCTCTGCTCAGAACAGCCCAAGAGCAAATGATGCTTAAGAGCAAGAAGCCAAGGATATTATAACCTGGCACACTCCCATTGACCTTATTCCTTCAGCTATGCCCTAACTGCCTACATTTACCATCTATTAATCTATTCAAATTATTAATTCATCAAATGGATCAATCCACTGATCATGTTATTGCTCTCATAATCTAATCATTTCGTCTCTAAACATTCCTGCATTATCTCACACATGAGTTTTGGGGAACACTTCATATCCAAACCGTAACACTACTCTTGTGCTTTGTGGCCATTATTAAGTAAAAAAGGTTACTTGAATACAAGCACTTGAATAATACAGCTACTCAGTGACTAACAGTCAGGTAGTTTATACAATATGTTTATACTAGACAAAGGGATGATTCATGTCCAGACTAGACAGAAAAGGATATCATCATGATATTCTGAATGTCACATGATTTAAAAATTGTTTATTTCTGGAATTCTCCATTTAATATTTTTAGACCACAGATGATAGTGGGTATCAAACCTGAAAATGTGAAAATGTAGAGAGAGATTATTACTTTATACACATCATGTGTTTTTCTGTAAGTTATCTTAAAAGAAGACAGGGGCAAATTCCTAACTCAGATGGTTTACTTTCTTTAATTTTTTTCTTAGTTTAATCTAACTATCATTATTGCTTTTGTTGGTTTCAGAAACTTAGCAAATGAGCATAAATTTTATCTAGCAAACTAATACCTGAAAGAAGTCAGGAAATTGCTTTTTAAAATATTATGAAGGGGACATACTATAGCATATACTAAAAAATAACAAAATTACAGTAATTAAAATTGACTTATAATGTTCATAATTAGGTTCAACTGAAATAATAATAGTAATTGCTCTCAAGTATAGATTAACATTCATTAGATAATAAAAACTATATCAATGAACTATTTTGCTGTGACTAGATTCAAAATGACTTAGGTAGAGCTGGGGATATAGCTCAGTTGGTAGAGTACTTACCTCACAAGCACAAGGCCCTGAGTTCAATCCCCAGCACTGCAAGCAAAACAAAACAAAATGACTCAAGCAAAAGATTTAGTATTGTTTAAAAATGGTTTTTAAAATGCTCAAACTTCATATTATGTCACCAAGAACAAATTTTCTGTTTCTCTTTCTTATCTCCTTTCTATTCCCAAACATTTCCACTTTTGGCCAGCTTTTCACTCATGCTTTCAAAACGTATGTAGTATGAGGTCCTATATTTTCTCACTTAAATTCAGTTGGAAATTAACAAGAAGACTTAAAAAAAATTGTGGTATGTCTGTTTGATCAATGGCAATACTGAAGTCAACTAATATGTTAAAGCCTGATCCATGTGCTCTATGGATTGAGTTTGGAAGTAAGACTTCACTCAGAAGTCATGTATATTTTATAAGTATTCCCTATGAGTATTGTCTTAAAAGAGTTTTTATCTCTATAAATGATATACTTGGATTACAAATGCACACATTCTAATTTTTAAACTTAATTATTCAATTGCTAAATAATGAAAGAGATTATTCCTTTCACAGAATGTTGTAGAGCTATGTGATATGGTTCAAGTAATTATGATATAAAAAATGAAGGTCAATATATTTCTTCTGACTAAAGGGAAATGACATTTCTCTTATTGATTATATACAACAATCCAAAAATATGGAGAAAAGTTATCAGTAGTAGAAAATATTTGCCTAATGATATTATCAGTAAGAAAGTTTACATAATGGAAATAAAGAGTAAATTATGAGGCAAAAACTTTGAATGAAGAATGAAAAGTATTTAAAAACCAGGGCAATAGAGGATGGAGTTAATAGTCCACTTAAAAATAGAGAAGAAAAAATTTCAGTTGCATCTAGGCATGCAGTTGCATTATTTTATCCACAGGAAATTTAAAGTGACTGTCTTCAAGGGAAGGTGCAGCACATTTGTTCACCGGGGTTTGCAGAACACCTGCAACACAGGGATGGAAAGAGCAATACAAGTGCTTTTAACAGGAAGAGACTGACCAGTGTCATAGACGGTGGGATCTTGGCTGAATAAAAAGAAAATGAAGGTGGCAGTGAATTTACACACAAAGGAGAACTAGAGATCTTGAGGAAACTGAGGAGATGACTGTTGACATTGAGAGAGCGATAGAACAGCAAAAGCAGGAGTTTATGTTCAAAGAGTGCAATATTGATGTCAGAGCAGAAGAGGTTTCACAAAAACGAGTCCTGCGTTGTGACCATGGGAATAAGGTTGCTAAACCAGCATGTGAAAAAGGGCCATTTAAATTAACTGGAATTCATGCAGGTTTCAATCTTCTCTAGGCCTGTCCAAGTTTAATCCAATGTTGTAGTAGAGTGTGTCTGAGTGTTGGTCAAAAGAGACAGGACTAGTCTCAGATTCTCCACATTTTGTTTTCCAGTAAAAATAAAGAAATACAGAAGAATCATTGATGACACAACTGTCCCTAACCAGTGTTTGAAGTTTCATTCAGAATGGTACATCATAACCCACTTACTCCTTCCAAAACAAAGGCAGTGAGGGCCCTTATTTGTCAGATACTGCTTTACATGTGAGGAATATAAAGAATAATAGGACATTAATTTTGGAAAACAAAATGTGTATTTATCATGTTAGTATGGAATAAGACACAGGGCACAGTGGGAGACAAATGGAAGAGTACAGCCAAGAAAAGGATAACAGAGGAGAATTCCATTATCTAAAGTAACTAAGGAAAGGAGAGGAAGAAAAATAGATGTGTTACTCCAGAGAAAACTTCTAAGGATGAGTGTTTAAAATTTCCAATTAAGAGGAAAACCATTATCCTCTTAATCAAAGAGAAAGGAAAATGCTTTGATTATCTGAAAACTATTCTAATCAGGAAATTACTGGAACTTCTCTGATTAATATCATATTCAAATGATTATTAACAAGAAGCAACATGGTGTATCAACACAAGGTTTTAAAATATCAAATTCAATACATTATACAATTTCCATAAAAAAGGAAAATTATAATATTTAAGTCTAGGAATGTGAAATTTATTCAAACTTAAAGATTAACATGTAAGAAACTGCTAGTAAACTAACTCTGGGACAGACATGTCACGTCTCACTTCATTGGCAGTATTTTCCATTCACTGGGATTCACAGAATGATGGAAAAACATTTTAAAGTTATATCAGCCAAGAAACCATGAATACCTTAACATGCAATTTGTAATTTCACATGAAATTAGGAATGCCTTCAAAGTATGTTATGCAATTTATTCATATATTTCATGTACAATTATTCAAGACTGCAAATCAGCTTCTTGGTGATGCTAGGATAATGACTGGTTCCCAGGCTCAGCCATCTGCTGACGTCCAGGCATTTCTGAAAATATCTGATTAGCTCCTGGAGAGTTGTATATATAAAAGGGTCCTAGGGTAGGAGGTTGCAGGCACAACAAACTTGACTTAATGTTGATCCTAGTCTTCTGAGATAAAGAGGAATGTTGTGTATAGTACAAAGTCTGTCATACAGATTTAATTCTTGGCTCAGACCTGAAAGTATTTATCTCTTAGTTCTACAGCAGACAGGAAACAGGAATCAGAAACTGGAAAAAAAAAGATACCATACTAAACTTCTTACAATCTTTGGACACAACTTGTTTTCTAATAATTTAATACAAAAAGAAACAAAAATTCTTCCCCATATATTTGTCAAGATCAACTAGACTATGCTATGGAATGGGTAAGCACAAAAATTAGTCTGATGTAAGTTGGGAGGTAGTTCTCTATAGCTGTAAAGCTATGACATACGAATCACATCATCTTCAAGGTCACAAGGTTAAGCAAAGAGCAGAGGTCTACAGAAGTCACACCAGCTCTTAACTCCCATGGCCCAGGAGTGCCTTGTTTCACTTCCAATTATAATTTGAACTCATGATTCCATCATGAGATATTTCACTGAACTGCAGGAGCGACTGGGAAACAATTTTTCCTATAAACCCAGAAGAAAAGAAGAAAAGAAAGGCAGGCAGGTAGGCAAGCAAGGGAAGGAAGGGAAAGGAAGGGGATGGGACTTGATACAGTGGGAGAAAAATAATGTCTGTATTTACTCATGTCAGCCTACCGCTTTGATGCTGATCAAAGTCTATTCAGGCTATGAGTATTCCCCAGATACAAGTTGAGCATTAGTTTAACAGTAATTCTGGGAGGCAAAGCAAGAAATTGAAGTACAAAATTGAATGCCATTGGAGCAAGGGCTGAGCTTCATAATAGGATCAATCATATCTATGGGAGGAAAGGAACATCCCTCTCCCTTGGAAAACAGTCCACCAAAGAAAAACTCTGATGCCTAGGCTGTGACCTGAGCTAACCAGCACAATTTAGATGATGAAACTCATTAAGAAAAAAGTACTAATGAGGAATAAAGAAACTAGGTGTACATATGTTTATTTCATACATCATCTTATTTCTATTTGCTTAACTTTTAAGTGATCTTACATTTGAGAGCCAGTCAATGCACCAGCAATCAAGGTAAAATTATTGGTACACTGAGGTTTTTAAAATTTTTGTTTAACTGTTTTGTGAAAACATGAAAATGTACATTTATTGGGTGCCATGTGATGTTTAAATCCAAGTATACATAGGGCACTGTTGAAATTAGGATAGACATAATATTTCCTCAAACAGTTATCATTTCTTTATACTAAAAGCAGTCAAAATTCTTTCTTATAGCTCTTTTGAAATTTGTAATACATTATCATTATGTGCAGTTCCTCTACTGAGTAATAACACATCAACACTTTTTGTTTCTCTTTCTACCCATTGATCAACATTTCCCTGTCCTTCCCTCCACCTTGAGGCTTTTAATAGTGAACTCAAGGTGAGCAGAATGTGTCTTTCAATTCTGTTCTGTAGATATTTGTTACTTCTTTTTATGTGTAAAACATTACTGAATGCACCAAACAAATAAAATGTTGAATAAATGACTCTTCCCCCAAGGGACATTTCAAAGACATAGAATAGTATATTAAATTTGCAAATAACTGTAGGACAAAACAAATAGTAAGTGCAGTAACTAAAGTGCAAAGTAATGTGGGAAATAAAACAAGAGATACAGTAGCTTGGGAATAAATAACTGAAAAATTAATCTTTGTAAAATTTTCTCTTCAATTTTATACCCCCAAATTATTAATTTAAACATTAGCTTTGTTGGAATTGACAAATCATATTCTTATCTCCCCAAATCCCAGATTTATAATTTCCAACTCCCTGTTGAGCACATCTGAGATCATATTTCCACATCCTCTGATTTCTAATGGAACCACTGTTTTATTTTCCCAGTCAAAATGGCTTAAAAGAAATTTGTTAAAAATTCCCTTTACAAATTATTTTCAACATTTGATCAGTGAAAATCCATTTCCCTCTATTCACACGGTGCTTAGTCTCAGTTGTACAACATCTCTGCCAGAGCTCATTATAAAATGATTGCCCCATTTTCCATACTTACCTCCTTTAATACCCCAGTGTTAACACATCCTGCATCACTGCATCCAGTCACTAATTCTACCTTTCAAAGGCCTATCCTAACTCAAATACCCCTCTGGAAAACTGTTCCTACTCCTGTCAATCAAATAGATGTTAAGTTATTCAGAATCTATTTAGTTAAGAGCTCTTTATTCTTTCCAATATTACACTGTTCTGCTTATCTGCTCTATAATGAGCTTCATTGTTTTAGTCAGTTTTCACTCTGTGACTTAAAGATCCGACCAGAACAACCATAGAGGAGGAAAAATTTATATAAGGGCTCATGGTTTCAGAGGTCTTAGTCTATAGAAAGCCCATTCCATTCCTAGGGACGAGAGGTAAGGATGAACGTTACGGTGGAAGAGTGTAGCAGAGGGAAACAGCTCACATGAGATCAGGAAGCAGGGAGAGTTCACCAACCAGATACAAATATACCCAAAGTCACGCCCCAATTCCCACCTTCTCCAGTCACACCCTACCATTTAAATTACCACTCAGTTAATCCCTACCAGGGGATTAAATCACTGATTGGGTTAAGACTCTTACAACCCAACCATTTCTCTTCTGAACCTTCTTATATTATCTCACACATGAGCTTTTGGGGAACATCTCACATCCAAACCATAATACTCAGCAAATATTTATCTGTCAAAGGCAAGAAATGTGAATGACTATGCCTTGTGCTTATTAGATAATAATACATATTTTGAGATGAGATAAATCCTGTAACCTAACCACTTGAAGGTCAAAGAGAAGGTGTGAAGCCAGCAGCAAGTGATATCAAAATACTTTTAAACAGTCTCTGTAATATTCTATAGTGCATAATTTAAGCCATTATAATATAGTTGATTGTATCAATATATTTTTTAATACTTTTTACTTGTAGATTTACACACTACCTCTTATTTATTTGTTTATTATGTGGTACTGAGGATCAAACATGACAGCTGGGCACATTACCACTGAACAACAACCCCAACCCTGTATTAATATATTTTTAATTTTAAAATATTTCTCATTGATAGTTCTTTATTTTACTAAAGCATAATAGTCTCTGTTCCCCCATCCCAAAGAAAAAAAGAAAATTTTAAATTCAATTCAATATTTTCTTCTGACCACAATAAATATGTGTTTTAGAAATAGAGAAAAAGTGTTTTTATTTACCACTTTCCAACCAAGAAATGTTGCAACATTATTAACTCTAGTACCGTTTGCCAACTCCCATGAATTTCTTATAGGAAAAGGTCAAAATTATTTATACATTATTTTATGTTCCAATATTAGTAATAGGTTAAAGAGAAACAACTATTTAAGGAAAAAAATGGACCTTTTAAAGATCTCAAGTAGAAGCACTGCCAAGGAAAAAAATTATGGGATCATAGAACTCTTGTAAAAATGTCAGCTTGCCTGTTTCAGTGCTTTATACATTGGTGAGTAGTAGTGCCAGGATATCTTCTCACAGTGGAAAAGAATAAATTATGCCACCATTATCTGAAATATATGGTCCCCCACAGAGAATGCTTGCCTTTACAGATCCTGGTGCACTGTGGACTCTGTTCAGCTCATAAAATATGCACCTGTCAAAACATCTTATGATAAATGGAGAAGTATGTTTTGAGTATTTCAGAGGGAGGAGTTGGTTTATTAATTAAAATACCAATTATGTTTTAAGGAACATATCTAACATTAAAAATAATAAAATTATGATTGTAGAATTTTACATATTGGATTTTTGAAACAAGTGGGTTCATTCATTAAATTGAGAGAATGTAATCTATTTAAATTCATTTAAAATTTTATGAGATTATTACAGTAGTATAAAACATAAAGAGCCAAGTCACTAAAGTTTTTATTTATCAAAAACTAAAATCTGAAAAAAAAATGTTTTATGATCTTATCCACTGTAAGACACTATAATTAAGCAATATTATAAATAATAGTTCATATGTTCACAAAAATCATTATTCAATCATTCTTACATAGGCTTTATAGATGTTGATTAAAACAAAACTCATAGAAAATAACTTATTCCTGAAGGTTAAGTGAGAATAAGGAAAATAATTTTATCTTCCATTGTGGAAAAAGATGGTAAATGAAGTAAAAATTCAGCAACAACTCGAATTCTACACAGACAGGGACTGTCATAAGCAAGGAGTGGGATTCCAGGGTTTAGAAATGGCATCAAAGTAAACTATATGGAATGCATTCTTCCTTAATTTACAAGAGCTTATTGAATACTCCATAGATCCATCTCACTTTTCAGGTTAGTAGAGAATAGACAAAGGAAAGTATGTTGGGGCTTATATAACATGGAAAAAAGGTGGACAAAATTATGTATCTCTATGTATATGTATAATATGATATCTGCAAGTAATAATTCTATAAAAGGATAAATGGATTTGGTTAAAGGAATAGCTGGCTCTGTTATGTTCAATGAATTGAGAATGCTCAAGAAGATTGGAAGGGTAGAGGAGGTAACAGTGTCACATTATTGCTTTACTTCCTACTGAGTCACATTAGCAATGAGTTCTCCTGGTAGCCAAGATGAAACCAGCAACAGAAGTGGACCCCAGTTCTAACAATCCCAGAAATAGTATCATTGCACCCCTGAGAGACAACTGACCAATTTCTGGCATCTCCTACATAGTCCCATCACCAAATGTCTTCCTTCTCCCAATCCTGATTTAGGAACAATAGGAAGAGCCAGAATTGTCCCCTCTGATAGTCTTAAATGGTGTCCCCAATCTTTTCATTTTTAATACTTAGAACATTTTCATCTTTTCTTCTTCACAAAACCTGAAATGGATAGTTGATACCTATGGTACTGCTACCCACCTACTTCATGATATTTCATGAATTCATTCTTATTTTGCACAGTCCTTCTATACTTAGCTAAAATCTTCTAATATTATATTCTTTGTGTTAAAATAACTAGTGTTATTTCTGTCTACAATCCTTCCCTGCATGTGTGTGTGTGTCTGTGTGTGTGTGTACATATGCACACACATGCACTCAATATGCTTTCTATGACATGTTGCCATTGTCTTATACTTAATCCACCAGTAAAATAATGGTGAATCACTTAGATATTTATACTCACTCTATCATTCATCTTTACATCTACTGAGGTCTTTTGAATTGGATCATCTCACCTCAGTCCCTTCCTTAAAATACAAACAAAATCTGCAAAATTTTCAGCATTTGACCCTTCCCTACTGGTTCATCTTTCAAATGTGTACTACTTACATTTTGTATTTTATCACATTTAGCATTTTTTGGTTCCTTGATAGCTCCAGGCATATTTCAGGACTTTTGTATATGTTGATTCTTTACTTGGAATGTACTTCTATCCTCAAACTCATTACCCTTACTTAGCTTGCATGCCTCAGTTCAATTTCCTCTTCCATAGCAAATCCTTTCTTGAACCTTACAGTACTTTCAACCTTTCCTATTATAGTTTTCATTGTATCAGCTACATTTCCTCAGATTCCAACTTGTTGCTTTCTATTCTAATCATTCAAATACATGCAAACAAGAATAAATTCCAGTCAGTGCCAATCAAATATGAAAGTTAAAAATATAAATTAAGCCGGGCACTGTGGCCCATGCCTGTCATCCCAGTGTGTCAAGAGGCTGAAGGAGAAAGATCATGAAAGTCAGCTTCAGCAAAAGTGAAGTGCTAAGCAACTCAGTGAGACCAGGTCTCTAAAAAACATACAAAAAAAGGGCTGGGGATGTGGCTCAGTGGTCAAGTACCCTGAGATCAATCCTCAGTGCCAAAAAAAAAAAAAAAAAAAAAAAAGAAGCTATATGACCAAAGCATATCTTGATCAGACTCTAAATCAAAACTTTAAAAGAAATTTTCAGGTTTTTCAAATAATGCATTCACTGGATCAATTTTTAACAATGGTTTACTAACATATTCTGAAAAAAAATTGTGATTCATTGGGTTAAATAAAGTCAATGTTTCTTTACTCTTGAACTTCTCAAATTATTTCATTTGAATAATAATTTTGAATATATTATATATTTTATAAATATAAAATAACATGCAGTATTTTCAAACATTTTGTGGTAAAACTAGGATTCCTTCTACAGTTAGGATACAGTGCTCAAAACACGCTGGGTGCGGTGGCGCAGGCCTGTAATCCCAGTGACTCCGGAGGCTGAGGCAGGAGGATCACGAGTTCAAAGCCAGCCTCAGCAAGGGCAAGGCGCTAAGCAACTCAGTGAGAATCTGTCTCTAAATAAAATACAAAATAGGGCTGGAGGTGTGGCTTAGCGGCCGATTGCCCCTGAGTTCAATCCCTGGTTCCAAAAACAAAAACAAACACACACACACACACACACACACACACACACATACTACACACTGAAGGTGTATCTGCCTTACAAAGCCAAGAATAGTCTAAACTTGAAAAGTTGTAGTTGATATATTCTAGTGTGGTGGCAAAATCATAAGTCATATTAAATAAACAAACCTACCATTTCTAAATTGAATAAAAAACTTGATGTCTATTTTCAAATTTTTACTAGATTAATATTGAAGAAAATAAAATTTTTGATTCTAATCTAATCAGTGATATCTTGATATTTACTGTTTTTTGTTATTACATCATTTTTCACTGTTGAGTTATTTCTGTAATGTTCATTTTTTCATAATCATCACAATCAGATATTATCTTGATTTTTTTTCCTCTTTCTTCTTTTCTCTGCTTAATTGTGGTCTTAATGGTTCACAGACATTTATACATATTCATAATTTTCCTTTTCTCATTTCTAGCATTTTTTAAAACAGTTATTTTTCATGGGCCAGTTTATTTAGTACTAGGATGTTTGATTAATATATTTGTTTTACTTTGTATTCTTTTTTATTTTTAATTTTTAAAATTTATATTATTTTCTCTCACTTACCTGTTTCTCTGGAATCTCCTCCTATCTTTTCTTCTGCTAACAGCCAATCTCTATTGCTTTCTCTTCACTCCTCCTTTAATTTTTTACTTTGATCCTCTCTACTCCTCCCTCATAATCATCACATCCAACATCATTTCTCTTCTCTCCCTCTCCACCATTTAAAATTGTAAAATATTGCAAACTTACTGTTTTATTGTAGATAATAACTGATCATAGCATTTCTGTTTATTGTGATAATTAATATTGTAGACATCATAGCAGGAACTATTTGGTTTAATGCTGTATGTTGTTTGCATTGATTGTTGTTATTATTTGTCTGCCCCAAAATGGTGAAGTGCTGGAAAACTTAAGGGAAATGATAGGTCTACAGGGTAGAAACTCTACTGCCTCACATCCATACTGCTAGATGGGCAGATGCACACACAACATGAAAAAGCAAGGGAGCAAATTACCCCAAACAAACAAGATACTGATTACATAATCCTTTGCCACCACAATGGAAGAAATGTCAGGAGAGTTTAGAATATACATACTTAAACTAATCTCTGAGGTAAAGGGTGATGTAAGGAGTAATATCAGACAGAAAATACAAGAGGCAAAATATCACTCCAATAAAGCAATAGAGATTCTGAAAAAAAAATCAAGCAGAAATCCTCAAAATTAAGGAATCAATAAAACCAAATTAAAAATTCAATGGAAAGCATCACCACTAGACTACATCACTAGGAGGACAGAATTTCAGCAATGAAGACAAACTATATAATCCTGAAAATAAAGTTGACTGTGGAGAAAAGATGTTAAGAGAACATGACCAGAACTTCCAAGAAATATGAGATAACCTGAAAAGACCAAATTTAGGATTTATCAGGACAGATGAAGGCATGGAGATACAAACCAAAGGAATGCACAATCTTTTCAATGAAATAATATCAGAAAATTTCCCAAATCTAAAGAATTAAATGGAAATTCAGATATCGGAGGCCTACAAGATCCCAAATATACAAAATTACAACTTACCCACACCAAGGCAAATTACTATGAAAATGCCTAACATACAGAATAAGAATAGAATTCTAAAGGCTTCCAGAGAAAACAGAAAGAAACATTTAGAAACCAATCCAATCTCAGATGATCTCTCAATCCAGACTCTCGAAGCTAGGAGGTCTTAGAACAACATATATCAAGCTCTAAAGGAAAACAGATGCCAGCCAAGAATACTATACAGAGCAAATGGACAATGAAGTAAAATCCTTCTGTGATAAATAACAGTTAAGGGAATTCACAACTAGAAAGCCTGCACTACAAAATATACTCAATATTTCATGAAGAAAAAATAAAAAATAAAAGCGAAGACCAGCAAAGGGAGGAAATACACTAATAGAACCAGGAATCAATGGAGAAACTAACTCAAATTAAAAACCAGAAATAAATGAAATTGACAGGGAATAAAAATCATTTCTCAATAATAATGTTGAATGTAAATGTCCTAAACTCATCAATCAAAAGACATAGACTGGCAGACTGGATTGAAAAAGAAGACACAAAAATATTCTGGCACCAAGAAACTCACCTCAGAGGCAAAGACATCCATAGACTGAAGGTAAAATGACTGGGAAAAAACATATCATTCACCTGGGTCTCATAAAGAAGCAGGGGTTTCTATCCTCATATCAGATAAAATGCACTTCAAGCCAAAATTAATCAGAAGGGACAAAGAAGGGCATTTTATACTGCTTAAGGGAATTATATATCAACAAGACATAATAATTGTTAATATTTATGCCCCAAACAACAGAGCATCTATGCACATCAAACAAACCTTCTCAATTTCAAGAACAAAATAAATCACAACACAATAATACTGGGTGACTTTAACACCTTTCTCACCACTAGATGGATCCTACAAATAAAAAAAAAAGAAGCTATAGAACTAAGAAATACAATTAATAATTTAGATTTAAAAGACATACATAGAATATTTCATCCATCAATGACTGAATATACTTTCTTCTCAGCAGCACATATAGCCTTCTCTAAAGCAGACCATATATTAGGCACAAAGCAACTCTTAACAAATAAAAAAAAACAGATAAAACCATGCATTTTATCAGATTAAAATGGAATCAAATTAGAAATTAACAATAAAATAAAGAATAGAAGATACTCTAACAACTGGAGACTGACTAATGTGCTATTGAATGATGAGTAGATTGCAGAAGAAATCAGGGATTAAATTTTAAAAATATGTAGAGGCAAATGAGAATAGCAATACAACATATCAAAATTTCTGGGACACTATGAAGGCAGTGCTAAGGGGAAAGCTCATTGCATTGAGCTCTTTCATTAAAAGAATAGGGTGTCAGTGAATAAATAACCTAACATTACATCTCAAAGTCTTAGGAAAAGAAGAGCAAATCAACACCAAAAGCAGAAGACAGAAAAAATTAAAATCAGAGGTGAAATCAATGAAATTGATGCAAAAGAAACAATCCAAAAGCATCAGAAAAACAAAAAGTTGATCCTTTGAAAAAATGAATAAAATTGATAAACCTTTAGCCATGCTAGCAAAGAGAGAGAGAAAACTCAAATTATTAGAATTTGCGATGGAAAAGGAAATATCACAGTGGACACTACTGAAGTACAGAAGACAATCAAAATTATTTTGAAAATTTATACTCCAATAAAAGAGAAATCTTGAAGTCATTGATAAATTTCTAGAAACATATGACCTACACAAAGTGAATCAGGAGAACATGCACAAATAAAACTTAACAATTTCAAGCAATGAAATTGAAGACGCCATCAAAAGCCTACCAAGAAAGAAAAACCAAGGACCAGATGACTTCTAGGCTGAGTTCTTTCAGACCTTCAAGGAAGAACTAACATCAATCCTCCTCATATTTCTCCATGAAATACAAAATGAGAGAACCCTTCCAAACTCATTCTATGAAGCTAATATCACCCTGATACCAAAACCAAACAAAGACACATCAAGGAGAGAAAATTTTAGACCAATATCCCTGATAAACATAGATGCAAAAATTCTCAAAAAAATAAAAATTCTCAATAAAATAAAATAAAATCACATGCAAAAAAATAATAAGATAGTCTACCGTGATCAAGTATTTTCATCCCAGGGAATGTCAAATGTATTTGACAAAATACAGCACCCATTAATGTTCAAAACACTAGAAAAATAGGGATGGAGGGAACATACCTCAATAGTGTAAAAGCTGTATATTAACATTCTAAATGTAGAAACTGAAAGCATTCCTTCTAAAAACTGGAACAAGATAGGGATGCCCTCTTCTATTCAACATTGTCCTTGAAACTCTAGTCAGAGCAATTAGAAAAAAGAAATTAAAGGGACATGAATAGGAATGGAAAAACTCAAAATTCCCTATTTGCTGATGATGACTCTATATTTAGAAGACCCAAAAAACTCCACTAGAAAACTTCAAGAACTTATAAATGAATTCAGCAAAGTAGCAGGATGTGAAATTAACACTCATAAATTAATGCATTCCTATACATCAGTGATGAATCAACTGGAAAAGAAATTAGGAAAACTATCCTATTCATGATAACCTCAAAAAACATAAAATAAAATATTTGGGAATCAATCTAACAAAAGAGGTAAAAGACCACTTCATTGAAAGTTACAGAACACTAAAGAAAGAAATTGAAGACTTTAGAAGATGGAAAGATCTCCCATGTTCTTGGATAGACAGAATTAATATTATCAAAAAGGCCATACTACCAAAAGTGCTATGCAGATTTAAGGCAATTCCTATTAAGGTTCTGATGACATTCTTCATAGCAATAGAAAAAGCAGTCATAAAATTCATTTGGAAAAATAAGAGGCCCAGTATGACCAAAGCAATCCTCAGCAAGAAAAGTGAAGGAGTGGGCATCACAATACCAGACCTTAAATTATAGTACAGAGCTATAGTAACAAACACAGCATGGTATTGGTATCAAAAGACACATGAAGACCAATGATACAGAATAGAAGAAAAACCTACATAAATACAGTTATCTCATGTTAGACAAATCACCATAAACATACATTGGAGAAAAGATAGCCTTGCCAACAGATGGAGCTGGGATTACTAAAAATCCATATGTAATAAAATCAAATTAGACTGCTATGTCTCACCCTCCACAAAACTCAACTCAAAGTGGATCAAGGACCTAGGCATCAGAGCAGAAACCACATGCCTACTAGAAGAAAAAGTGGCCCAACTCTCCTTCATGTTAGCTTAGGAATCAAATTCCTCAAGAAGACTCCTAACATAAAAGAAGTAAAATCAAGAATCAATAAATGGATGGTAACAAATTAAAAACCTTCTTTACAGCAAAGGAAACAATCAAGAATGTGAACAGAGAGCCTACAGAATGGGAGAAAATCTTTACCACCTGCACCTCAGATAGAGCATTAATCTCCAGGAGAGATAAAGAACTCAAAAAAACATAACACCAAATAAACAAATAAATAAATCAACAAATGGGCAACTG
Source organism: Glaucomys volans (assembly GCA_020662805.1). Classification (NCBI taxonomy): domain Eukaryota; kingdom Metazoa; phylum Chordata; class Mammalia; order Rodentia; family Sciuridae; genus Glaucomys; species Glaucomys volans. The sequence continues at coordinate 57,156 of JAJEJO010004731.1, forward strand.
AACAGACACTTCACAGAAGAAATACAATTGGTCAACAAATATATGAACAAATATTCAACATCTCTAGCAATTAGACAAATTCAAATCAAAACTACTCAAATATTTCATCTCTCTCTAGTCAGAATGGCAATTATCAAGAATACAAGCAACAATAAATGTTGGTAAGGATATGGGGGAAAAGGTACACTCATACATTGCTGGTGGGACTCCAAATTGGTGAAACCATTATGCAAAGTGGTATGGAGATTCCTCAAAAAACTTGGAATGGAATCACCATTTGACCCAGCTATCCCCCTCCTTAGTTCAAAACTCAAAGGACTTAAAATCAGCATACTACAGTGACACAACTACCTCATCGTTTATAGCAGCTCAAGTCTAATTGCTAATCTATGGAACCAGCCTAGGTGACCTTCAGCAGATGAATGGATAAAAAAAAATGTGGTATATTTATACAATGGAATATTACTCAGCCTTAAAGAAGAAAGAAATGATGGCATTTACCCATAAATGGATGGAGCTGGAGAATATCATGCTAAGGAAAATAAGCCAATTCCAAAGAAACCAAAGGCCAAATGTTTTCTCTGATATGTGGATGCTAACTCACAATGATGAGGAGGGGGACAAGTGGAAGTCCACTGGATTGGACAGGGGAAGGGAGGGGGATGTGAATAGGAAAGAGTAGAATGGATTGTACATTACTTTCCTATGTTCATATATGAATATAAGACCAATATAACTCCACAACAAAAATGTGAAGCTATACTCCATGCATGTGTGATATGTTGAAATAAATTCTGTTGTGTGTAACTAAAAAGAACAAAAAATATTACAGGAAATAAAATTTAATTTTTTAGAAATATCAACAAAAATGATAACCTCCTATGCTTTTAGAAGAAAATATGTGGGAAAATTTTAGTTATAGTCATTATGTAAGGGTCCATGAAAGAAACCTCAAAGTAATGACTTCAGAAGAAATCATCAAGAAAAATGAAAGATAATCCAAGGACTGGAAAAAATGTTCACTGAATATATAACTATGAAAGATTGGCATCCAGGATATGTACGGATCCCTATGGACATCAATATTTAAAAACCAAAGTACATAAAATGAAAAGATATTTTAATAGACTGGATAAAGACAGACATAAATTGTCAATAAACACTTGACAAATGCTCAACATCATTTGTTTTGAGAGAAATGAAAAGCAATCCCTCAATGAGGTTTCACACACATGACAAAAACAAGAAGCAGATGAATCTCAAGTCACCAAGTCCTGGCAAGGATGTGGCACAAGTGGAACCATCATAAATCATCGGTGGGACGGTGAAATGGTAACCTGTATCTGGCAAAAGTCCAGAAATTTCTTACAAAATTTAAAGGTAATTACTAATGCAGGATAAATAATTAGACATTGTTAGTTGGTCATTCTATTCCTAGGTATTTATCTAATAGAATTTGAAATCCCTGTCCTCAGAATGATTTTTACAAGAATGCTCAAATAGCTTCACAACATAAACAATCCTGGAAATACTTCAATAGTTCATCAAAATGGGTAGTAAACATGTTTTAGTTAGCTTTTTTCACTACTGTGACCAAAAGATCTGACAAGAACCATTTTATGCAAGAAAAGTTTTATTTTGAGGTTCACAGTTTTAGAGGTCTTAGCCCAGAGACAATCCACTCCATTCTTCAGGGCTTGAGGTGAGCCAGAACATCATGGTGAGTGTGTATGCCTGAGGAAAGCAGCTGGGGACATAGCACCAAGAAGCAGAGAGAGGCTCTGCAAGGAGCCTCTCCTATTGTGTCCATTGTGTTCTACAAGGACACAATATAAACCCCAAAGGTATGACCATAGCAACCCCCTCTTACAGCCACACCCTAACTGCCACCACTCAGTTAACCTCTATCATCAGATAAATGCACTGATCAGGTTAAGGCTCTCATAACCCAATCATTTCACCTCTAAGCTGTCTTGCATGGACTTACACATGAGTTTTTTGGGGTCACCTCATATCTAAAATATAACACATGATATAATCTTATAAGAAAGTCCCATCAGACATAAAAAAGGACAAACTATTGATGCATGCAGCAAAGTAGATCAATACGGAAAACTATTTTGCTGAGTGCTCTATTGATGAACCTATATAGCACCCGGACATGAACAGACAGGCAGACCATTGCAACAGAATAAAGGTGGAGAAGTACCTCTGAGTTCACATAAGTTTATCACAGAGGATATGATAGAGATGATATTTCAAGTTACTAAGGCAACAAAAAACATTTTAACAAATGACGCAGGGACAATTGGTTAACCCTTTGGAAAAAGACAAAATTAGATCCATGCTTCAGCACCATACTGGAGAACTTCATTCCAAATGGATCACAGATCTAAATGGAACAATAGCAATGGAACCAAACAAGTAATAGAAAAAAAACACATATGAATTCTTCTTTAATCTCAAGGTATGCAAAAAGACTTACTATTATTCAAAGGTTAGAGATGATAAAATATTGAGTATTTTAAAAATACAGAAAATATTGTGGCAAACAACAAAACACCATGCATTTGTTAATTTTCCAATATAGCAACAAATAGGTATCTGAGATAATCAACTTACCAAGAGAATAGATTTATTTTGGCTCACAGTTTTAGAGGCTTAAGTCAATAATTAGTTGACCCTCTTGCTTTGGGTGAGGCAGGAAATCATGGTGGAAGAATGTAGGAGAGCAAAACCACTTACCTTATGGCCAAGAAGCAATACAGAGAAAAAGAGAGAGAAAGACAGAGAGAGAGAGAGACAGAGACAGAGACACCAGTGCCTCTCTTCTTTCAGGGCATGGCTCCAATAATCTAAAGACCTTCCACTAGGCCCCACTTCTGAAAGTTTCATACACCTCCCCGGACTCCACTGTGAACCAAACTTATACCAGATGAACGTCTGTGGGACACTTAGGACCCAAACTAAAACACATTATAAATAAAGTCAAAAAGCAACTGACAAGGGCTTAGATTGTGATTCAGGGGTAGCCTGCTTACCTAGCACATGTGAGGCACTGGGTTCAATCCTCACCATCACATAAAAATAATAGAATAAATAAATGAATAAAATAAAGTTTAAAAATCAATTGACACACTAGAGAGGAATAGTTGCAACATATACTATAGATGAAGGGTGGATATGCCAATATATAAATAATTCCTAAAAATTAAGGATACTGATTCTCAAAAAAAACACCAGAAACTAAGAAAAAAATACACAAAAAACAATTTACATTAAAGATATAAAGTTGGCACTTAAACAACTGTAAACATTTTACTCCTCACCCATAACTAGAAAAAATGCAAATTAAAACTTCATTGAAATAACATTTCTCATTTATCAGGTTGATGAAAATAGAGAAGAATGACTTCATATTCTATTTGTCCTACTATGAGAAGCCTGACACTCTCACATATAGTGGGAAGGCAAATTCTAGAACCTACAAGAGGGAATGCTTCTAATAAACTAAGCCAATTGCATACACATTTACCTTACATTTATCCAGTTTTAGGGATTTACAAAAAAGACTTTCTTCTAACAAGACAAAAAATGTGTAGACACAAAGCTACTCATTCTAGCATTGTTCGTAACTTTTCGGAACAATCTAAATGCCCATATCTATAAAAGTGATTGAATAAACTGTGGAACCCACAAAATGGAATACTTTATCAGTAAAAAGAATAAGGAAGATCTCTATGCCCAAATATTGGGTGACTTCTAGGATATATTGTTGAAAATAAATTATAAATTAATATATATAAAATGGTAACTTTCATATAAGAAAGAAGATTTCAGAAAATGTATCTGTCTCACCACTAGTATAAAAAAGAAGAGAGATAAGATAAACCAGAAATTATTCAAATTGATTACAGAGTGTGAGTGGGAAATAAGTGGAAAGAATGAGCACTGTGAACAAGATTAGGTTATCGTTCCTTCACGAATATAAATAGTTAATAATCATAATTTTATACAAACAAGAGCAAAGTAACTAAAGGTGCTTCCTCTTTTCCTCTGTTAATTGATAACATATTTCAAACTATATGTAGAATTTTTCTTTCTGAAGAAAAATTATAGGTGTCATAACAAAATGTGCTTCCTTACTCTTAATTTATAAAATACACTTTTTTAAATTTGAAGACTTTGGACTCAGGGCTGGTCTGAGTCATGGCTATTATTTAATACATTTATATTGTTTATATAATTGTTTTTTAGATTTTTTAAAATTTATACATGACATAGAATACACATTGTCACATCATACATATATGGAGTATGATTTCTCATTCTTTTGGTTGTATATGATGTAGAATCACACTGGTCGGGTAGTTATATTTATATACATGGTGTAATAATGCCTGATTAATTTTACTATCCTTCCTCCTCCAGTACCCCCTCCCCTCTTTTCACTCCCCTATACCTAATCTAAAGCAACACTATTCTTCCCTATCCATCCTCCATTGTGAATTAGCTTCCTTATATCAGAGAAAACATTCATCCTTTGGTTTTTTGGAATTGGCTTATTTTCCTTAGCATGTTATTCTCCAGCTCCACCCATTTACAGGCAAATGCCATCATTTCATTCTTCTTTAAGGATACGTAATATTCCATTATGTACATATACCACATTTTCATTATACATTCATCTGCTGAAGAGCCTAGGTTGGTTCCATAGTTTAGCAATTAGAGTTAAGCTGCTCTAAAAAATGATGTGGTTGCATCACTGTAGTATGCTGATTTTAAGTCCTTGTGGGATAGCTGGGTCAAATGGGGTTCCATTCCAAGTTTTCTGAGGAAACTCCATACCACTTTGAATAATGGTTGCACCAATTTGGAGTCCCACCAGCAATGTATGAGTGTACCTTTCCCCCCACGTCCTCACCAATGTTTATTGTTGCTTGTATTCTTGATAATGGCCATTCTGACTCGAGTGAGATGAAATCTTAGAGTAGTTTTAATTTATAGTTTTCTAATTGCTAGAGATGATGAACATTTTTTCATATGTTTGTTGGCCCATTGTATTTCTTCTTCCATGGAGTATGTATTCAGTTTCTTAGTCCATTTATTGATTGGATTATTTGTTTATTTGGTGTTACTTTTTTTGCTATTTTATACTTTCTGGAGATTAATGCTCTAACGTGCATGTGGTAAAGATTTTTATTTATTTCATTTTTTAAGTTTTTGACAAAATACAGCACCTCTTAATATTTAAAACACTAGAAAAACTAGGAATAGTGGGAACATACCTCAATATTGTAAAAGGTATCTTTAGTAAATCCAACTCCAACATCATTCCAAATGGAGCAAAACTGAAAGCATTCCTTCTAAAAACTGGAACAAGAGAGGATGTCCTCTTTCACCACTTCTATTCAGCATCATCCTGGAAACTAGTCAGAGCAATTAAAAGAAAGAAATTAAAGAGTTATGAATAGGAACTGAAGAACTCAAACTATTCCTATTTGCTGATGATGATTCTATATTTAGAAGATCCAAAAAGTCTATCAGAAAACTTCTAGGACTTAGAAATGAATTCAGCAAAGTAGCACAATACAAAATCAACACCCATAAATCAAACTTGTTCCTATATATCAGTGGTGAATCTACTGAAAGGGAAATTAGGAAAACTACCCCATTCACAATAGCCTAAAAAATAAAACAAAATCCTTGGGAATCAGTCTAACAAAGAGGTGAAAGATCTCTACAGTGAAAACTACAGAACACTAAAGATAGAAATTGAAGAAGATGGAAAGATTTCCCATGCTCCTAGATGGGCAGAATTAATACTGTCAAATTGGCCATGCAATAAAAAGCATTATACAGATTCACTGCAATTCCTATTAAAATCCCAATGGCATTCTTCATAGAACTTGGAAAAGCAATCATGAAATTCATTTGGAAAAATAAGAAACTAGAATAGCCAAAGAAATTCTTAGCAAGAAGAATGAAGCAGGAAGGTATCACAATGCCAGACCTTAAACTGTATTACAGAGCCATGATCACAAAAATGGCATGGTATTGTCACCAAACAGGCAGATAGACCAATGAATGGTACAAAATAGAAGACACAGACACAAACTCACATAAATACAGTTTTCTCATACTAGACAAAGGCTCCATAAACATACACTGGAGAAAAGATAGTCTAGTCAACAAATGGTGTTGGGAACATTGGAAATCCACATGCAACAAAATGAAATTAAACTCCTATCTCTCACCCTGTACAAAACTCAAAGTGGATCAACGAATTATGCATGAGATCAGAGAACCTGTGCTTAGTAGAAGAAAAAGTAGGCCCAAATCTTCACCATGCCTGCCTAGGATATGATGTCCTTAACAAGACTCCTGAAGCACAAGAAGTAAAATCAAGAATTAATAAATGGGATGAACTCAAATTAAAAAGCTTCTTCTCAGCAAAGGAAACAATCAATAATGTGAACAGACAGCCTACAGAATGGGAGAAAATCTTTATCACATAATGTTTTGATGATAAATGAAATAATACATAAATTATCTTAAGACTCAAGTAAAGAACCAAATAAGTAGTCTCCCTATCTTTCCAAATCCCTTGCATGACTTACAGAGTTAAATATGTGGCTCTAAGGAAACTAAATCACCAAACAATTGCATGAATTGTTCAGTGAAGTTGGGAAATTTTTTAAAACTTTATTTATTTTGGCATAACAAAATGATTTAATTAAAAATGTGACAATTGAGAAAATTCTTAGATATAAAATAAATTGCATTCAGACAAATTTTTAAAAAGAGTATTAGACTGAATCTTTTCTTTCATAAAGGTAACTTTCAAAGATATTTAAACTTTATTTCCTAATAACTTATAATCTGCATGCATATTTGTTTCATAAAGCTCTTCATTCTTAGGTCTACAATGGACTCCACTTACAAAAAGGATGTGTCCTTTCTTAGGAAATCACCTGGCTATATATGCATGCTTTAAAAACATGTACTTAAAGTATTTCTTTAGGCACTTTAACTTGGTTATAAATCCATTGCAGCGAATGAATAAAAATCTCGTCAGTAAGTGAGCAGTCACTTGACAACTGAGATTACTTTTATGAAAATTTTATTTTCAATTAAGTCTTATGCATCTGTTCTATCCACAAATTACAATTTCAAAATGATCATAATTCATAATTTGACCATAAAAGAGTGATTTAAATGCATCAGTATGATCTTTGATAATGCAGCATGCATTTAAAAGGTTTCCTCAGGTTCAAGATATAAATTATGAAATACATTCTCATTGTTTGTAAATTAGATTCACAAGAAAGGTTCCACAATTATTACATATTTATGACCATCCAGATATCAATGTAAGATTATAAATTCAAATTTATTAGTAGGAAACTGTTTGAAAGGCCAGAAAATGAGCCATTCCATGATATTTCTGTCTCTTTTATACAACATCTCAAGAAAAAGCTAATTCTCATCACCAAAAGGGAAAAATAATTGTGGTGATAATGATGCTTTAGCCAATAAGGCTTTAGTCTTAAATGATATTTACAAAAATTGAATTGCATAAACACTTGAGTTTTGAAGTAATAATTACTGAAACAATATTTCATTCACTCTACCTTGACTACAGAATATTGCCAGTAACCAACTGAATGAATGAGATCAGTAGTTTTTCATGTAAATGTTGCTTCTACAAAGTTCTATTGCTCCATATTTCTAAGTGTTCTTTTTTTCTTCCTGGAAGGAACTTATCAAATATTGCAACATAAACCATCTCAAAGAGCTTATAAAAATTATTAGTCTTTACCTATAATAACTATCTGTTCAATTAAGATTCTACACACACACACACACACACACACACACACACTAGGTGTTTTCTTCACAAGCATGTAGTTAGAAACATACTACTTCATAATTCCATTTAGTATAACAAATAGCATTTTAATATAATAAAATCATGTTTCATATCTAAGAGTAATCTGAGGATGATACATGACCCATGATATGCTCAGGAGCTCAATCACATGTTAAGTTTCAGGCAAACTTAAATAATTGTTTGAATGTTTGTGTATGCTCAGAATGTGTGTTTTTAATTAATAGATACAAAATATTTTAAAAATACAATCTCCATGGATAGTTATATTGATGGTTACACATTATAGTTTATCCAGAAATTTAACTTATCTTCATAAAAAGGAAAATTATCATTTTCCACACAAACTAACTTAGGAATATAGAAATAGAGAATATATAAGATAATAATTTCTGGGACACAGAAGAAATATCCCAAACAAATAATTCCTGTTATGGTTTAGATATGATATGTTCCCCAAAAGCTCACATGTGAGACAAGGCAAGAAAACTTAGAGGTGAAATGATTGGGCTAGGAGAGCCTTAATCTAATGAATGCATTGATTTCTGATAGGGATTAATTGGGTGGTAATTGCAGGCAGAGAGAGTGTGACTGGAGGAGGTGGTCAACGGGAAACTGTCCCTCTCTCTCTGCTTCCTGGGAGCCTGTCCTGAGCCACCTTCTTCCACCATACTCTTTGGCCATAAGCAATGGCCCAGAGCAATGGAGTTGGCCTTCTGAGAATTGAGACATATGAAACCAAGAGTCAAATAAACTTGTCCTCATTTGATTGTTCTCAACAGATCTTTGGTCACAGCAATAAAATAAAAAGCTGACTAAAACAATTTGCAATTCAACGTTTCCACCTACTTCAGAATTTCTCCAATGAGTACTTTAAAAATCTGTTTATGAACCAACATGAACAGGAAGTCATGTCTTTCTTGTCAGAGCATTATTATACTAAATCGAACCGTATTAAAATACTGACAAAGAATTATGACTTGAAAGTCTTAACCATACTGTATGTAAATCAATGCTAAACTAAGTGAATTTTTCTTTATTATAAAGTTATGAATACATTATTCAGAATCCAAATAAATGTGACATGTACATATGTTTATAACAAAATAATAAGATATAATCCACACATAGTTACCAAATATTGAACAATTCAATAATATTGAACAATTAATGTGACTCTAATTGGAGGTAGGTAGATAAAATAGTCTGGATTTTTTTCTCCAAAATGTATTTGCTAAAGTCTTTATGCCTGGAATCTCAGGATGTGACTAGATTTGGAGATATGGCCTCTAAAGAGGAAGTTCAGTTAAAATGAAGTGCTTAGACTAGGTTCTAATCCAAGGTTGCTGATGTCCTTCTAAGAGGAAATTTGGACCCAGGTAAGTACAGAGGGAAGACAACGTGAAGATACAATAAGATGGACAACTACAGGTAGAGAGAGGACTCAGAATAAAGCAACACTATCAACATTTTGATCCCAAACTCAGGCAGCAGAATAGAAATAAAATAAATTTCTATTATTTAACCCACCCAGTCTGTGGTATTTTGTTACAGCAACTCTAGAAAAATAACAGAAATGCCTTTGGCATATGATTAAGTTAGATCAGAGAGCAGACAGAAAGAAAATAACATTTGTGCCTGCAAAACAGTTTGCCAGCATCAACGATAAAGAAAATACACATTCATGACTCAGAATTTCTATCTTTTTTTGTGAAACACTAGCTGAAATATGAAATTGAACAACTGGAAACCGACTTTTCAGAATTTCTAACTTCTGAAATCACATTACAAACAGTACTGTAGAGGTCGAAGATAAATGAATACTCCCATTCACTGCTGATTAGAATTTGAACCATACAATCTGTTCAGATTTCAAAAACAAATACCCATTGACGTAGCAGTTTTGTCTTTGAGAGTTTTCCACAAAAAATGAAACTACAATTATTCAAGGATAAAAGTGTAATCATATTTAGTATGCATGGTTTACAAGAGGAAATACTGAAAAACATTTGATCAACAATAGAACTCTTACTAATACAAAACTTAAGGCACCTATGTAAGTGAAAATGTCCAACATAAAAAACACTTACTGAAAAATAATTTGGCTTTTCTTTATCCCCATCCTATGATTCCTTAACTCCTACTGTATGTGATAAACAATAAACTAGAATATAGTCCTTTATACCCTTCAAATTGTTCTGTCTTTTTATTTTTTGTAACATCACCAAGAATTAGATATTTACATTATAAAGATAATACATAGGTCATGTGAATTGCTGAAGGTAAAAATCAGTAATTTCAAAACTTTTTTCACATTTGAAACCAGTGAAAGTTTTTAAAAATACCAATTCTCTGGTAAGAAGGTGGAAAGAGAAGCTCTTAGATGACCACCACACAGAATAGGGCCCAGTGATCCCTTCTGGAAAGAGAGGAACTACTATTTTGGATGGAAATTCAAAGGTGTGGCTTCTCCATTTCAGCAGTTCATTCACCTCTGGTACACATTATAGAAAGAGAGACTTATGGCTTGAAACCTAAAACTACTTCTCTAGTCTGATTTAAATGATTTAAAAAGTCACAAAGGCCGGTGTATAGCTCAGTGGTAGAGAGCTTGCCTATCACGCTTGAGGTCCCACATTATAGCCCCACCACCACCACTGCAGCAAAAAGTCATGTTAAATATTCACATTAAAACATTAAATACTGAAATGTCAATGAAAATTAAAAGCTGTAAAATTTGAGAAACATAGCAAGAGACATTTAGAACATAATATCCACAAATCTTATTAGAAAAAATATAAAATTAATAAGCTAAACAGTCATAATGCAAAACATTAAATACTCAAATCTCAATTAAAATTAAAAGCTATAAAAATTTGAGAAACATAGCAAGTGACATTTAGAACATAAGAGACATAAAACTTCTATTAGAAAAAAGATACACTTAATAAGCTAGACAGTCAAGAACAGAAAATTGAAGAAACAAAATAATAGTCTAAAGAGCAAAAACAAATGAAGTGGAAAGAAATGATAGATACTGCAAATAAAATCATGTGCTAATTCTTCAAGATTAATAACTAATTCTTAGCTATGAAATAAAACCTAAAGAGTCAAAACAAGTTATAGAAAATGGAAAATTAGTATGGAATCTATTCACAAAGAAAACACCATGACTATAGAATATATTTTTGAGGTGATATTCATTAAAAGTTTGAGAATGGGATAGTATCTAGCTAATTCATTACCTCAAGCTGTGCTCTAACACTGGATACAAAGTGACAGAGTGAGCCCACCTCATGCACCTCAGCCCAGGCACTCTGCCTAGTCTTCACTGGGAATGGAGAGACATGGGGGAAAAATCTAACACAAAAAATTCACTGAATATTTTAAAGCACAAGAAAATGACAGATATTTTATATATCTAGTTTAATATAAGAGTAATAATAGATAAAGGCATCTGTGATGGTTAATTTTGTAATTTGAATGAATCACAGGTTGCCCAGATATTTGCTAAACATTATTCTGAGAGTATCTGTTAGGGTGGTTTTGAATGAGTTTGACATTTAAATCTTCAAACTGAATAAAGCAGATTACTCTCCCTAACATGGATGGGACTTATTTAATTATTGAAAGTCTTGAATGGAGAGAAAAGCCTGCTTCTCTCCCAAGTAAAGGAGCATTCTTCTTCTCTCATTGCCTTTGAACGGAACATCATCTTTTTCCTGCTTTTAGACTTGAACTGAAACAGTGGCTCGTCCTGGGTCTTGAGCCTGCCAGCCTTCCAACTACAACAATATCATCAACACTCCTGGCAGCGAGTTGCCAACTCACCATGCAGATCTTGGCACATGTAAGCCAATTTCTCATAGTGAATCTATATCATGTTCTATTTTTCTGGAAAATCCTGACTAATACTGTATTGAAAGAAAAGAAAATTATGGATCAATTCTCTTTATGAAGAAATGTAAAATCTAAATAAAAGAGTAGAACACTAATAATATGTACACATATATATTTATTTAAACATTCACATGCACACACACACACACCATGATCAGGTTGGATTATGCTTAGCAATGTAAAAACATCTTTTAATTAACTTTGCTACATGAATCGAAGAAAAAAAATGATTTAAAAAATGATTTCAATAATATTTAGACAAAAGGCATTAGATAAGATTTGAAACTCATTTATGACAAATACTTCTAGTTAAATGCAATTTGAAGAAAAAACATTTAACTTAATAAAAGCTACCTTTTAACAATCTACAGCAAATACAATGATAAAAAATTGTAAAATATAATCTTAAAGCAAAAAACAAAAGAGAATTACCCACTATCATTGATTCAATTTAACATTTACTGGAAGTCTTATCTGGATGAGTAGAAATAGAAAAGAAATAAAATATACAAGAATTAGGAACCATTTTAAATGTTGTCATAATATTATCAATGATTATCAATATAGAAAACTCAATAGAATCTATAGACAAGATAAAGATAAATAAGAAAATTTAAAATAATGAAATAATATAAAAATCAATATGTTTTATGCTTAATGAAATTAATTAAAAATGTAATTTTTAAAATTCAGTTTATAGAAACAAATTCACGTGACATTAAGAATAAATCTAAGTAAATTTATGCATGATCTTTATAGATAAAATTAGTTTTAAAAAATAATTAATGTGCACAAAAATCCAAGCAGTGGAGTAACAAATAAAATTAATACATAGAAAGATTTATTATTATCATTAAGATAATAATGTATGTCATGATAATTTTCAAAAATCTGGAATATACAAATAAGCACTGGAAGGGAAACAAAGGTGATACATAATCCTATTATTCAGGGCATACAGTCTTCTCTATTACTCAGCTATTCATTTATTGCTTCAATTATTTTTGTTTTTGAGGAAATGGCACAACCTTTTGAAATGTCTAGGTTCAGGTTGGTTATGACAAAGATTCTTTATTTAAATTTTTAAGGTCTCTGGAATTATTCAAAAGTTTTTAAAGTGCATCTGATAATTAGTTACATAAATATAAATGTGTAGTTTTATTTAAATCAGTCCCTGGGAAGGAATTCTCTATTCAAAAGCCAAATATTCCTTCTATATAAATGTAGTAAAAATACGTAGCTAGCATATCTTCAATGATTAAAAAATAATCAAACATATATACTTAGTAGAGTGTAATCTCTATTATTTACCTCTTACTCTATTGATGTCAATCTCTTTTTATTTTTAATGTGTAAAAATATAGTTTGGTTCCCAGTGCTCTATTTACAATGGTATAAAATCCCTGCTTCAAGGATTTATTAGTTATTAGATATTTTCTCTTTCTCTTGCTATTAGCAGCAATAAAGTGTTGTAAATGAAATATATATATATATTCTATATGCATATATATGTGCATGTAAATGTATTCAATAAGATTCAACATATATATGTGGTTTTCTTATCTTATTGAATATATATTCTGGAAATTAATGCTGCAAAGAGTGTTCTGTTGTCATGAATGATTCTGAATTGCGTGTACAAATTGACTAAGAATGTCTAATAAATATCATCAAAATGGAACATTGATGCTTCTGGTTTTACATTGTTTCCAAAAGTATGTTTAAAAATAAAATAACATTGCACTATAATTTGTAGTGTTTCTTTAAAAGTTAGAACTGCTGAATATTTTTAATCAAATTTGAATGCAAAGATTTTTAAATCATCTGATTTATGGTACGCAAGAAGCTCTCTACTAGAAACAGCAAATCTTTCGGATCATCAAGCATCCAGATGAAATCCCACACTCACATTATGCATCCCACACACATAATGACTTTCAACTTTGTAAATAATACCTGAAAATACATAGCTGCAATGTCCAATATCACAAAAACTTTTAGTCAGCTTTTTGTGTTATACTAAAACTATTTCCAAAATGTTCTCTAAGGGAATACTTTATTAGCCAATGAGAAATTATTGTTTTTAGATAAGCAAATTGAAAGCAAGAAATAAAATCATCTTTAACTCACTTGAGTATTTCTATCTTACTGAAATTTTTATAGTACTATTTGACTTTAAAGTTTATTAAAGTGTTCTACATTTTTGTAAATAAACTTCCTCTTTTAACTTTGACTCAATTATTTATTCATTCAAAATACTAAAAAAAATGTTGCATTCAAGGCACTGACAGGTATGGGAATTCTATGGAGAGATGAAAAATATAAACTGAAATTTCTCCATAAATCAGATAATTTGTAGATATATCTAAATGTATTTCCCAGTATCATCCAAATAATGCTAAATGCCATCATTAAAAAGCAAAATCTTAATTTGGAATATATATATATCTTTACTACAGTTTTCATTGAATGACTTTAATTGATGTGTTGGTCTATTTGATGTTACTATAATAAAATATCTGAGGCTGAGTAATATGTAAAGAAAAGAGGTTTATTTTGCTCACAGTTTGGGAGGCTGAAACTTCAAACAACATGATGCCTTCTCTGGTCCCTCTGGTTAGGACTCTCTTGGCTATGTCAGAAGGCAGATAACATGGTGGCCCAAGCTTGTTCAAAAGGAAAAGATCACATGGTGAGATAATAAGCCAGAATAAGATGAGAGACCAGAGAGAGCCCAGTCTTGCTTTTTGATGACAACTTGTTCTAGCTAGAACTTACCAAGGCACTGGGAGAACTATCTTAACCCCCAATGATCTAATCAACTCCTATTAGGCCTCACCTCTTAAAGGTTCTACCACCTGTCAACATTACCACACTGAATACTAAGCTTCCAACACGGAAACCTTGGGAAACACACTTAAACCATACACCAACATCACGCAGAGAGCACTGATTTACATGAATTGCTACACATTAAATGTACCTAAAAATTGTTTTTAAAGAAATCTCTTCTTGGTGTTTCCAATATATAGTGCCTATGAACATTGTTCTCATACAGTGCAGCATACCATAATACCGTGTACCAACTGTAGAGTGCTCATACCATAGCACTGTAACATTGCTGTAGAACAAAGCTCCCCTTCTTCTTCTCACTTGGTACACACATCCAAAGCCTGAAAACACTACCTGGCATGTACAACATTCTGGAAATAAGGATTTCCAGACGTCCACCTTCGTAATCTTCCTAATCCAACAACATCTGAGAATAATATAAAAAAGCAATCATATCACAGATACCTACTCAGTGACATTGGATGAAGTGGTTAGCCTTGTGGAATGTCCACATGCTCTCTACAGCAAACAGGAGCTCCCATGGCCTCCACATCAGCATCCAGCCTCTGCTCCCAGAATGATGACAAATTGAGAACCCATAGTCTTTGTGTTATCAGGTAAAGAGAAAAACATGCATTCTGATGCACTGCTTCTACTCTGGTTCTATTTTTCAAGTATGCAAAGGGAAGGAAAGGGTCCCAGGAATCTGTTTGCTTTCAGTAAGACCCCCAGAACCTGACTCCATTCTACAGCAGCAGAAATTAAGATGGGAATGAGAGATCCACTTTCACCTAGCAACATCTTTCCTTTCCTTCCACCCACAATCATTATTACAGCCTCATATCCTCCCAATTTGTGTTCCTGGGAACTTTCCTTGTTTTACTTGTTAGCCTAGTGGATCTTCCATACAGACTTGGTGCATACAGCTCTAATGCCCAACCCACTTCTCCAAAACTCCTTTCACTTGTCACTCTTCCTTCCACCACTCACAGTCCTCCACCACCAGAATTACCTCCATTCTCAACTTTGTTATTGTCCTCACCTTTCCTCTTAACACTCAACCAAGATTTGGCTCTGCCTTATAAATTCCAAGGACTCTTTCAAGTTAAATTGTCTGGAAAGAAAGGTCATCCATGTACTTCATTACTATACCCAAATCATCCTTTCTGTCACCTCCCCCAAATTCCAATTTTAAATCTTATGTCAAAATGCTTACCTTAGTTGTTAGCATTTAATTTAATCAATATCTGTATTGATGACTTTTTCAATACTCTGGTACAGATCTAAGAATATGCAATACAAAATCCCTACATGGTAAGTATTATTAATGCCCTAACCCCTAAAAACATATCTTTATTCTATATTTCCAATCACTGTTCTTTTCTTCTGTCTTCTGTATCTCTCACTAAATCCCTCATGCTTATATTTTAATAAATATGTATTACTTATTATTTAGAACCTTTATGGACACCTCAAATTCACAATATGTAAAATTCTTTCCTCCTCCTTTCACATGAATGTTGCCATCTCAAAAAAGGCAGATGTATAATTTCAGTTGTTCAGGGTAAAAATCCCTAGGTCATTTTTTACCCATTTCTCTTTCATGTAGCCTTTAACCAAACCATCAGCCTACTCTTTTTTAACACCTTCCAAATATATAAAGATCAGTCATGATCAGCCCTTACTAGCTTCAACACCACCCTTCTAGTCTATATAAGGTTGCTACAAAGTCATCCCAAATGGTACATATTTGATAATGAGAAATTGGCAATTGATTTTCTCACAATAATTTGTGAGATTCAATTCTACTGGGATTCTTCCAGGCAAAGCAGAATATGTATTCATCCTAGGTCAAAGCTACCATCAAAATCTAGCCTACATAGCTACATTGTGTCCTAAATGATATTACATCTACCTCTACATTTAATTAACAACTGGTATGCAAAGACATCATATCTTTCTTTTGCCATCTACTGGTTTCCCATTTCTATTAGATTGAAATCTATAATTCTTACAATTGTCTAAGACTCAGCTGCTTTTATCACTACCATCCTCTCACTACCTTTCTGGTCTCATTGCTTTGCTTATTCTATATCATTATAGCTATACTTTCATATAGTTAAAGTTAGAATATGCTGGATTATTTTATTCGTTCTTCTCTCTGCTTGAAATATCCTCTGAAGATATTCCCTGGCTTCCTCTATCACTTGTGCACATTCTCTGAACAAATGTTACCTTAATACATATTGTTTAAAGTAACCACCCAACACTCACTACCTCTATCCTCTGATTCATATGCTCCATAACCCTTAACATAAACATACTCTATAAAGCTTAATTATTCATTGTCTATATACCCTACTTTTATGTAAATGCTCTGGGAGTAGACATATTGCCTTTAAAAAAATAGATCCAGGCATATAGCTCATTAGTAGTACATGTGCTTAGCATGTGCAAAGTCATAAATTTAATTCTTCAGTCTCCAACATGAAAGAAGGAAAGAAGAAAGAAGGAAAGAAGGAAGGAAGGAAGGAAGGAAGGAAGGAAGGAAGGAAGGAAGGAAGGAAGGAA
>JAJEJO010004731.1:74359-110790 GCA_020662805.1 Glaucomys volans
GAAGGAAGGAAGGAAGGAAGGAAGGAAGGAAGGAAGGAAGGAAGGAAAGAAAAGAAAGAAAAGGATAAAAAGATTTTTCAAAACCTAGAGTATCATTTACTAATTTCACATCTCAATAGGTGCATAGCATAGTTTAATAAATATGAAGAATAATGGAATAAAATTTCTTGATATTTCAAATTATAAGAAATACATGAAAATAGATAATATATATCTTTGTTAGGTGGCAAAGAGAGGTAGAAGTGGAGTGACTTTTCTTTTAAAATATAAAACTCTGAAAGATATTGAATATATTTCTTCCAAAATGCACAACCCTAAAATATAAGAGGAATCTATATGCGGTGTTTCCAATAGCTATGATTTTACTACAACAGTAATTTAGGGTGATTTTTTTTTAAGAGTTAGCCACATTTTCTTACATATAACGAATTTTAGGGGGATGATCACTCTTTTCATCTCCCTTCTAATGCATACTTAAATTTTTAGTAGTCCATACTGGAAACCTGATAAAATGCAATGGTGCATTCTATGGTTGCATCTACATTGAGCAAAGGTTACTATTATAGTCAAACAAAAGTCAAGTCATCACTTCTTTTTTGAAGGAATTTAAATAAACGGGCCCCAAAGAATAGTTCCTGAGTGAACTTTATTAAAGATTAGTTTTCTAGTGATTTTTTCTTATTGCAAGATCTCTCTAGTGTTTGCTCTTCTGACATCTTTCCCTGCCTGAAATTTTGAAGAAAAACCTAATATATTCTCAGTTCAGAATATCATAACTTTCTAACCCTCTCCTGTGGTTAAAACATATTATTCACTTAAGGTCAGCATTATGAACATAATCGAAAATATGAGACCTGGGAAAGATGATGTGAGCCAACTACAAAAATATATCAAAAACAAGAACAGGCATATTCATCTTCCAGTAAAGTCAGTTTTTATGACAAGATTATCTGCAGAAATACTAGTATTTTTTTATTCCTTTAAGAAATTGGATTTTTTTTTCATTACTTGTAAACATCCTATCAGCACAAGCAATTGCTAAGAGTTTTTTATTTTTTATTTTTTTTGGTTTGGAACACACCTGATTTCAAGGAATCAATGTTTTCATCATTAGTTTCAATCAAATGGAAATTTGTATTTAAACAAGTATCACTCTTACTATAAAGTTACAATGGTTCTCTTACAACTTGCCAGGCATTTTATAATAACACAATTTAGGCACACTTTGCTTATTATTGACAGCTTCTCGATCAGCATTCAGTATAAGTCAATCTCAATGTGCAAATATTAATCCAATAAAAGTTAAACTATGTATTCATTATATTTTTGCACTAATTCAAATTATAGCATCCCAGGATGGTAGAGTAAAAGTGAGGTTAAATTATAGTAGTCATGCCTTTTCTTTTCTACCAGCTTGAATTTCTATTTAATATGACTAATCAAAAAGTAAACTATGTCAATTACAGAAATATTACAATTAAAAGAAATAAGCAAGTATTTGTACTCAATTAGAAAAACTGAATGGATCACACTCAATACCAATCTTGCTATCACTTATGAACTCAAAATGTTACTCCCTGTCAAAAAAAAATGACTTTAAACTGACCATTACATCTACTCCATAGATTATAGATTCCAACTCTCATGCTTCCAATTAGGATTGATAACTGGAGGAGTTTGGCGCAGGTTTCCAGAGATGTTGAATTCTGGAAATAATAAAAGTATTTAACTCATCAAGATCTGGAAAAGTCAGAGTGCTAGAACAAGATCCTAGAGGTGATTAAAATTTATTCCTTTTATAGACTCAAACTTGTGATCCATCTTCCTCAGTCTCTGGAGTAACTGGGATTACAGGTGTTCGCCACACCTCCCAGTTTCTTGGAATTTACTCTCTATCTTCTGTGAAAGGAAATCTCCCTGTCATATGGCTTGCAGTCATTTTGACCATTATTATGAGCAAGTACATGCAGCCTGAATATAAGTTTTGTTTTCAGCAGAATCCAATG
The DNA here is from genome assembly GCA_020662805.1 of Glaucomys volans. Lineage (NCBI taxonomy): Eukaryota > Metazoa > Chordata > Mammalia > Rodentia > Sciuridae > Glaucomys > Glaucomys volans. Next base: position 76,366 of record JAJEJO010004731.1, read on the forward strand.
CTGGGTATGTGACTACTTCAAAATCATCTATCAAATGGTTCACCTTACAGGACTCAGCCACAAATACCAAAGATCTGAGTATAGATGACTGAAATATCCCATGTGTGTACCTCTCATATTATAGGGTCCCTGGGAAAGGGATTTTAAAATGATCCTTTTTCAATTTCTTTTAGAGCAATGGCTTATATAACCTTCTTCTTAAGTTGTTATAATATCTATGCCATTTTATACATGAATTATTCAAAGGTTTAATATTGTAATTAAAATATTGAGCTTATGTTATCCACTACTATAGCAGTTTGACTCTGCCCCATTTTTTTGGATCCACCGATGTCACTGAATGGATTATCTGGAATTTTTATGAACTACCTGGATTTTTTCTACTTTATCTTTCCCATCCTTATTCCCTTCCAAGAAATATTGATATTCTCCTAATTGCTTCCGTGAGGAAATACTGTTACCAATGTAAGATAATAAAAACTCCCTGAGCATTCCATACTGTATTATGACAGTAAACCAAAGCATTTTAATACCCTATGATAGCACTGTATGTCAAAAATGAAAGAGGGTTGCCTTACCTCTGATAGAGAAATGTAGGAAAAAGATATTGGTCAAAACAATTCCCCTATGTGCTTGAGATACTTACATGTTATTGACATGGCTCCCCAGATCCTAGCAGCACAGCCAACCCACTAACTGCAGTGGAGCACAAAGAAGGCCTGGGTGTGCATTCCAGCTAGGGCCACGCACAGCCTGCCAGCCTAGTCTGGGCCCCAGTACAGCAAGCCAGGTCCAAGGGGAGCAGGGGTAGGCCAACCTGTCACCCTGTGAGGCCTCAACAACCAAAGGCAAATATCCTACTTCACAAGCACAGCAGCTGAACTGAGCAATCATGATCCAACCACCTACCTTCCAGAGCAGTGGGATGCAGAAGTGGGGCCGACCTGAATGGAACTTCAGGACTAACCATTAGTATTGGTACTTTTCCCAACCCTTGTTAGCATAAATTTGGGTCAATAGCATTGGTATGTTTTCAAGCCCTTATTAGCATAAATTTGGACCAATAGCATTGACCCACATGCTATATAAACCACTGACTAGCACACTCAAGAGGGCAACCTGCTTTTGGGTCCCTTCTTGCATTTGTGATGGTTCTGTTTCTATTCTACATTGAATAAATCCTCGCCTTTTATTTTCCAGTGATTTTCATGCTTCAGTTTTCTGAGACGAGTCTGGAAAGAAATTGGCAGGGAGCTGCTGGGGTCTGTTTCAACACAGGAGGGAATAGCACACCATTTAGAGTTGCAACGCTGAGAGCTGCAACCCCCACTTGATAGTAGTGGAGAAGACTCGGGTTTTTCCAGCATCCCTGGCTGTGCTTAGTTGCTCACACTAAAATGGGCTTTATGGGCTGCAGGCAGACACCACTTGCCAGCGAAAGTGGAAAATAGAGCTATGTCTCAAACTCCAGTTTCATTGTAATGGTCCTTTCAAAAACAGCAATCAAATGCCAACTTTTTTTTAATACCTCTATAGCTCACTGATAAAACCATCTTCAAGTTCTCTTTACGATGCTCTGTGAAGAAAATCAGACTTCTGTTAACAGTATGTTATGTTTATCAGGATCCTAATTCTCACATCTCTATCATTAACAAAGAAATATTTTTATTACAGCCCCCTTCAATGAATTATTTTCCAGAATTAGGGAAACTAGGAGTTTCAACACACTTTTCCTATAATGTTTGCTTAACCTTAAAAACTTATAACACTTTTTCAGAGCATTCTTCACTTTTCCAACTGTGAAGTCACAGTAATTTTAGAACAAATTTGGTGTCTGTTTTACTCCCTCCCCCTACATAAAATTACCACTGAACAATCTTCTTGGTATATGTTGGTTATGTTATCAAAAGCCCTAAAGAGAAATTTAATTTGGTTCCTCTTGTCTGATAGTGTCTGAAACACTGCTTGCTCACCCAATCCCAAAATTTGAAGCTAACTTCAAGTTTTAAGGCAGTACATTTGGGTATCTCTCTTTTTGCTTCAGTCTTGATTAACAGTTCCAATGATTCATCGTTCCATAACTCAACAACCTAGCCCATTGGTCTTTTCGGTGGGAGATTTCTCTTTTCTCTTTATTAGGAAATGCATTCCCTCCTAAGGAATCAAATGTTTTCTTCTACCTTTGTAATCCTACACATCTTTATGCCTTCCTAATCCTACAAATGTCTTACTGGTTTCCTCTTTGGAGTCTTTGTTATTCCAATTATATATTGCTATGTAACAAAGTATTTCACAAACTAATGGCTTGAAATAGCAATTATCTTATTGTGTTTCATGATATTTTGGGCAAAGACTGCAAGGAGAAATTGGTTGGATTATTCTATGGCTTCATATACTGTCTACCAAAGTGACCTTCTGTGTTCCAATCAGGTGGTATTTTGTGAGGGATAGTGCAACCCGGGGCTCAGCTGACCCACATCCCTCCCCATGCAGTCAGGCATATTCCATGTTTTCTCTCCTTCTGTGTTATGGGACTTCTTAGACCGTGGCTCAGGACTCTGAGAGAAAGTGTTAAGAACAAGAAAGTGGAACCTGTAAATTTCTTCAGGCTTGAGATCAGAAATTGGCAGAGCATTACTTCCACCAAATTCAAAACAATATCAAAGTCTGCAAGGTTAAAGTGCAACATGAGGACATAGAAGAAAACAGCCACCTGTGAATCAAGAAGTCAAGTCAACCCTCACCCAGACACCAAATCCACATGCCTTGGTTTTGGACTTCTCAACCTCAGGGGTGATGAGAAATAAACAGCTGTTCTTTATAGAAGTTTGTTTCAGCAGCCTCACCAGCCTAAGACAAATGAAAAAAAAAAAAAAAAAACTTAAAGCAAAATATAAAACAATAAATTCTATCATCATCACATTTGTCTTAGGGCAAATTTGAAGAAATTAAAACATCCCAAAATTAAATAACTATAAAAAATAATTAAGCATTCTTGTTTTAAGTCTTTTTATGATAACAATACATCAACTTCCTTACTTTATTTAGAGCATTGCTCAAATATTGATTCCTCTGAAGATAAAACTTCTATTATGAAGCTTTTGAAAGATGCAGTGTTATACTTCTTTTTCCTTCTTCATTATTCTTTCACACTAATTTGTAAAGTGTGATCTTATTACACTTTAATGACACTTTACAAAGAAACAATATATTATATCTCTATTATACCTGCTAAACATTTGCCTTCTCCACATTGAGGACTGATACTTCTCTTTCATTGCCAGTCTCCTAGAATATCTGACATATAGGTATCCAATAAATATCCAGTTAAACAAAAAGAACTTCAATAAAATCAATTAAATACTTCTATTCCAGCATTTTACTTTAAGTATATTCTCAAAATAAATAGTAATTTTTTTAGAAAGAAGCAGATAGCCAAACATCAAAAAAGCATGAACAACTTCCTCACAGAAGCCCTCAGCCTACTTCATAGTTCCATGAGAAGAAAACCAACCTCCCCCTTCTTTCAATTTTCATATCCCTTTGATTTGATAACACAATTTATCTCTCTTTCCCTCCCCTCTGTGCTTTTAGTCTCTTCTTGATAAATTTTAATGACTTCTCTTGCTCTGCTGACAGCAAGTTGTAAATACTCTGCTAAATTCACTTTAATTAATAATCTGCAATAATTGTTCTTTGTTTACTTGTTTTGACTTGACTTACTTTAATCCCCCAGTTTTAACTGTGCACTAAACTAACAATCATTCCCAAATGACTTGTCAGACTTATTAACCTAAATAACTTGCACTTAAATGCAAACTAGCCAACTGAAATTTTGGAAACTTCCAGAGCAAATAGCATACTGAGAAAACATGGTTAATAATAGTGTAAGCACATACATCAAATATACATACACACATGTGCACCCTATATGCACATATTCCAACAATATAAATCATACAAATTAGTAGTGAGAAAATACTTTTAAAAATTCGTAAGACTGTGGATACAGCTGAGTGATACAGAGCACACTTAGCATGTGTGAGACTGAGTCCAATCCCCAGCACTACAAATAAATAGATAAACAAACATCTGAATTTAAAAGTAGAGAGGAAAAATCATATTATGAATGGATAGAAAAATTCCTTGCCCTATGTAATTGGAAGTTGTAGCTACACTATTCAAAGTAATATTAGTATGAGAAATATTCTTCAGGTCTGGAGTATTAATGTGGTGTTTAGTGTAGAAGAAACTTTGTTCTCTGCATAAAGCCAAGAGCCTGAGTAAAGCTATTATATTTCAGAAAATCTTTGCGCCTAAGGTATCAGTAACCAAAAGGAATTAGAACCAAGAACATAGAGACAAAAGTCACTGGGCGACACTGTAGAGCCAAAGCGCAAAATAAAAACTTGCTCTAAGACCATATTCAAAGAGATAAAAGAAAGAACAGGACATATAAAATAACAATGTTATTACAGAAAACAAGATAAAAATGTGTTGGTTATCCATTGAAAAAAGACATAGTTAAAGAGAGAATTACAAAATAGTAACTAACCATGAAGAAAGTAATACAGAGATATGAAGAGATGAAAACAGATGAGAAGAAACTCTGGAAGACAAACATATGACTAACCAATAGAACTTTTAGAAATCACTAGAAAGAATGAAGGAAAGCAAACACTTAAAGCAATAATAACAGGGGTTATCAGAATTGAAAAGCATAGGATTCTCATATAGAGAATGCATTGATGTTAAAAATAGGACCAAAAAAAAAAAAGATCTACTTTTCTAAAGAAGTTGAATATGATAATAAAAAATGTTTGATTCTTACTAAGAAAAACTGAATGAGATATTTTCAAATTTAATGTCAAAATTGTATATATTTCAAAATAATAGATAAAAATAATAATTAGATTTAATTCGACTGTAAGGGAAGTTACTTTATAAATAATTAAGCTCTCTACTTTTGCAGCTAACAGTGGATTCACATCTCTGTTCTATCTGTCAATTCTACAATCTTAAAAATGCCATTTTAATTCTCACAGCCTTAGTTGCATCAACTGCAAATAACGTTATTCATAGTATCTACATAAGAAAGGTATAATCCAGGTAAAAGTATATGATATAAAATTAAATTATATGATTCATGTGGCACAGTATCATGGACAATGTACATTCATAAGTATCAATGATTCATTTTAAAATGATATATTGAATTTTATCTAAAAGAAAGGAAGTATATTGTTCATTAATTTTAGTAATTTATGAATTGTGTATAATGCATAATAATTATAGCTTTTAAAAATTGGCTTTTTATAATTATGATAACCATGTAATGCATCATCCAATAATAAGTATAAAACTTACTGAAATTGAAACATTTTGAGAGTAAAGGGAAGCTATATTAATAATTACATCAGTTCAATCCTGAATAATCCTGTACTTTCCAAAGTAAAACAAGTTGTATTACTCTATCTATCATGTAATTGGTTTTTGCTCATGAATTTTGCACAGCAAAATTGAATCACATAATCACATAGAAATTGGTACCTTTGAAATAGATGAACATACCCCCCTGGTACCATGTCTAAATCTTCCACTAAATTGAATTCAATGAAGGGATAAAAATTTACATTAATTTTGGATTCAAATATATATAAGTTGATGTCTGCATAATTCCAGTGCTGCTAAAATTATAGGATAGTTTGACTCAATAAGAATACTTTACACAAATGCATATTATAGTCTTGATATTTGAAGAAACATTCTATTACCCCAAACTCATTCTTTTCTTAGTATTAATTTGGGAGCAATAGCAGATGCAACAGAGGGTGCATTGAAAACTTTTAAAAAGTTGCCATCCAATTGAAATGGAACCACTCAAAATCTTTTCCAATAGATCACATCATTGAGAATGTGATCTTTTTATGTTCTCCAATTCCTCACACTTGAAATGCTAAAACTGATATTTCATGGTGATGATTTTTTAAAGAAATTTTGGACTGTAAATTACCTTCAGTATGAATCCCACTTTCCTAGAATAGAAATATATTATTTATTTTCACAAAAATCTAAGTGAAATAAAATTAAAAAATACAAATGAAGATTTGTAAATCTTGACAGGAACAAATCAATGAAGATAGTTTAATCGGCCCAGCAATGTAACATTCAAGTTTGGTTCTTGGCAATATTTGACATTCACAGTGATTAAGTTCACTAAATTAATATATTGCTGCTTTTTGCTTTCTTGCAAAGCACAGTGTTGCTCAAATGTATTTTTAAATTGTACTAATATTCAAAAATAATCATAGAATAATTGAATCAAATACTTTATTGTCTTCTAAAACTACGAAAAATGTCAACGTGATGTATGCTTCTTTCCCACATCACAGCAAAGAGGCAGTTTATAACAAATAAATGACTAATGGAAGAAGAGTGGCTCAGAATGAACTCATACCATAGTAAAATTTAGATAGAGAAATTTATAGATAGATATATATAAAGACAATTGTGTTTCTCTATTTATCAGAAAGCAATAATACTAAAATGTATTACAAGAGTTGATCTGTAAGGATATCTAACATAAAATGTTATGTATGTGAGCTGAAAGAATGAAGATGGTAGAGGTAGAGGGGTGGGTGGAATGGGCCTCTTAGAAGTAGGTTATATGTCTGAAATTACCTGAGTTTGGGAATAAAGTCTCTGCATGTCTCTTCAGCAGTTAGGGAGTAGATCCTAACAGGGTGTAGGAGCCCTGTAGCTACCTCATCAATGCAAGCTATCTATGATAACCTGTGAGTTAAATCAACCTCTGTTTTGAAGAACTTATATTATTTTCTGTCACTGGTCAGTTGATGTTGCTTTGTGCCTGTTTGGGTCTTGTTTGTGTTTTTTTGTTTGTATGTTTGTTTGTTTTGTGGTCCTGGGTTTTCCCAGGACCACAAAACCCAATGGGAATTCTACTACTGAGCTAAAACCCCAGCTCAATGAGTTATTCTTGTGGTAGAATGTTCTGTCTTGCAAATCCTTGTTGAAGATATAATTAGAGGTTGCTCAGATCATCCACAGATAGGATCTCAATTGGACTCTCCATTTATAATGAGAGAATGCAAAATTAAGGAGGGGGATGAAAGAAAGTAAAAGTTTAAGAAATACTGTGATGTAAGAGAGACAGTGAACATGCTCATTAAAAGCATTTTCTCTTCTTGATAGATGCAGAGTTCACTTCCCACCTCCTTTTGCAATTAAAAGTGGCCAAAGGCTAAGTTCCAGTCCATGTAATATGAGTGAAGTAGTAAATACCCATCAATATTACAAGCCTTTTACACTTCTAACAGATTTACACACAGAAGCACAGTGACCTTGAGTCCATGTGTTTAAGGTGGCAGAACCATAAGATAGGAAATGAATGAATACCCTAGTCATGACTTGGAGGAAGGCCACACACAAAATAATAACACTCAATTGGAATTTACAAGAAAGAAAAATTAGCTTCTGTGTTTAAACTATTAGGTATGTTCAGATTTACTACTATAGCAAGTGACCCCCTTCCTGATAGAAAAACTGTTTATAGAAGTTGGGTGCTTCATCCAATTTTTCTTAGTCCTCCTCCTCCATTTTGAAATTACCTATTAGGTTTTCACATTAGGTAGTAATGGCTGAACTATACGAAAATAAATTTAGAAAAGTAAAAAGGATGAATCATAAAAGAGCTGAAGAATTGTTGATTGGTGTCAAGTGTATGGGGGCATTTCTTTCAAAGAAATCAATTGTCTAGAAATACTAATAAGCATTTAAGCAAATCAGAGAGCAATAATAATGGAAAAGTTTCATATATTTTTGTTTTTAGGAGTGAGGATGGCTTAAGAGTAATTAAAGGGTATGGAAACAGACAAATATGGAAAGAGAAAATAATGTTATATGAAAAGATCAATAAAATAAGTTGAGTTAATTGGCAGAAGTACCAAATGTGGAAAGACAAAGAAAAGTTAAGTAGAGATACATACCTTTATACATACAGATACTTATACATATGTACACAATTTACATGTGATGCCAGAAGTAAAGAAATGTGTTGAAAAGATATGTGAAAAAGCAATAAAGAATATAAAAAGAAGCAGACTAGGAAAATTTCAATACATTTGATGATCTAAACAACCTTGCAAGATGTAAATTTGCAATGAAATTTTCAGGGAAAATATAGCTAATGAGCTATAATGGTTCTGTTATTAAAAGAAATTTCCATCCTAGAGTAATACCATAGATATTGTATCATTGGAGAAGCAGAGGTCAAAATGGCAGATTACATTAGCACAGAATTTATGTCATATATATTTCACTGTATTCTAACTCCAAAAGTTCATAATGTACATATGGATTATACCATGACCAAACTAATTCTGACTCACTATTCTGTATAAATAAGTGCTTACCGTGTATCAAAATGTATAACTAAGGTTCAAGCTCTATGAAAATAACTGTTTTCAGAACAATCTTGAAGAATTTAGAATTGTCTGAAGTATTTCATGATTGTGGACATATTCAGGTAAATCTACTTGTAAATTTTCATGTCTTTAAGATTCAGACTAGCCAGGCGCAGTGGGGCACGCCTGTAATCCCAGCACTTGGGAGCTAAGGCAGGAGGATCACAAGTTCAAAGTCAGCCTCAGTAACTTAGCGAGGCCCTAAGCAACCCAATGGGACCCTGTCTCTAAATAAAATACGAAATAGGGCTGGAGATGTGGCTCAGAGGTGGAGTGCCCCTGGGTTCAATCCCCAGTACCAAAAAAAAAAAAAAAAAAGATTCAGACTAATTCACCTTGAGAGTAAATTTGAGTAGATAGGTTTCAAGAATTAGGTCAGACCCATTAATGCTTACAATATAATGTAAAGGCAAGTATTTCCTTTAAAAAGCTTAGAAACTTATAATTTCCTTATTTCCCATCTATCAGTTTCTTTCCCATATCAATATTTGAGGAAAAATTTTAAATATATTATACCTACATAATCATGGCATTGATCCTTGTATATGCCCTCAGTAAATATTCAACTTCCAGTTAATTTCTTTTAGAAAATTTCTCTGACTTTCTAAACACCCCAGAATAATATAGAAAATCAACTTATCTCATATGGTAGAACATCTCATTATATGTACTGTATATAGAAAAGCATATAGAATTGTCACATAAATTATCTTTTATCACACATCAACTTATTCTATAACTTAGAAATTATGATTCCTCTGCAGTTGGCTTTGTCAAAGTTCCAGGGAAATTGTCATCTTCCTCTCTGTTATCTCTTACCATTTATAGATAAAGTTATAAAAACATTAAATTAAAATTTCAATTCTTAAATATGCTTAAGGTTTGGGAGTATTTGGAGTTTTCTTTGGCCATGGCAATATATTAGAAAATGTGTTAAAAGGAAACAAGTTTTGAAAATGTATATGAATCTGAACAGCAGTATTTCAGAAATAGAATGTATTTCCCTAGAGAAATATGACAGGACATGTTTCCTCAATACTGTTCTCTTTGATTATATCAAGGTTTTTCCCCCACTAAAACACTGGTTTTCTCTAATCTGAACAATCAAAATGCTCTGCATTTCCCCTCAAAAGAGTGACAGATACAGATCTTGTGCTGAGTTTATATTAAAAGCTGACTCAGGAAAATTCCTAGGAAGTTGTCCTAAACAAAAATTTGAATACCTGTAACAGTCCATTAACTGCAATAAACAGGTCATTGTCACAAAGCTTAACTATTTGTTTAAGAACACCTGCAAGGGAGGAAACTAAGTATTTTTAGTGATAATACACAGAACTCTTCCTGAATATGACTGTAGCATTCCCGTGTTTAGCTAGACAAGGCAGATGGCCAGACTTCCTTACAGAACTTCCTTACATCACTGAAATTATTTTCTGCTCTTTCTGCACATTTTATATTGATAAAAATACCATGTATTTAAAAACAGTCATATGTGATAATATAAGTAAAGCATATTATGAACTGTTGTTAGATTTTATAGTCCACAAACAAATCCTATTTTATGCATTTGATAATTATGTAACTTATCTTCAGTTTCTTCACTGGTAAATCCAATTTCTATATAAAATAAGATACAACAAAATGTTTAATTTGATAGACTACTAGTTGCAGATAATATGAGTCTCATATTAGCAAATTTATGTACTCCAGTTTCTTCATTTGGTGCAAATTTTCAGAAATGCTTATAACAATGCAAAAATGTCTTTATTTGAATGATAACCTTTAAGAAAATAAGACTTTATCCTGTATTGTAACAAATTTGCTATAACTCTTATTTAAATTTCTTATAGGAGGTAAGCATGTGTCTAGAAAATGTATATATCTGTGCATGTTAAAATGTTTATCAAATATCCCTACGTATTTTATGTAATGATTTCCAGGCAGATTTTTTTTAATGCATTATGAAACTTCTAACACATAACATTCATTTTCTCAAGCATTGATGTTTAGTAGAATCAGAAATTGAACTGCTTATCTCTCCATTTCATTTATTCAATTGAATATCTAATATATTTAAGTCAGGGTCTATTCCTAAAAGAGAAGACAAACATAAAGGTATTATCTGGATAATTTAGTCACAGAACACAACTATATTAATAATGCGCCTATCTTTTCTTTTTTTATTATCCCTGTCCCTTCCAATCCTTTTAGCAAGGTCCACATGTAAGACGCTCATGTGGATTCAGCAACATCTGTTCAAGTAGATGTTAAAGGCAGCTTAACCTTGTGGTTTATAACTTAAGTATAGTCCCTAGAAATAAGAGCCAGTAACTTAGCTATGACGTCAAGGTTCCTGAGTGGCTACCACGATTGACCTCAATGGCACTCCGTGGACTTGGCTCCAGCCACATGAGCTTCAATCAGAGTGATCTCTATAGAGCCCTGAGTTCAGCATGCTGATTGCAGCATTTCACACTCTATCATGTCACTCATTCTTGTGAGTTATAATCTTATTCAGATTCTCCAGTTGGTGATAATCTGGTTATTCTGCATATAGACCTATAGTCACCAGATAAAGGGCTGAAATATGCCCACTTATTTCCCAGTAGACTTTCATCATAGGTACCTCTTTTTTCTCTTAATATCTCCTCTTCTCCCGCTGGATCTGTTTTTGACAAATAGATCCATCAGAAATCCCTTTCTCTCCACATGCTTCCCCCAATAATGATCAACTAGATTTGCCTCTGTTGTGCTCGGTCTCATTTCAGGTTGTTCAACAGAATTCCAGGGATGGTTCTTTATATTTTGTGCCTTAGACACTCTAGTTCATCTCCTAAGCCCATCCACTGCTGCTGGCTTTTCCTTCCCATATCCTCCTATGATACCAGTAATTCATCATAGCTGTATCACCTCTGTTTACTTTAATTTCAAGAGAAATTTGATGGGACTTATTTGCATTAACATTAGCATATTGGTGCTATAACTGGGTCTGTACTTAATATTTTAAATCATTTTCCTGAAATGTATATTAAGATTAAAAAAAAAAAAACACCCAGCCTTAAAAAAGCATTGTAACCCATCTCATGCATTTGTGAAAGGGTTATTCTACCTTCAACAGGGCTAGATTCAGGGGCATGCAATCTGCAGTCACATGAGATCCTATGCTGAGAAGGGTCCTGTGCTTATTTTATGTTTTCTTACCACTATGTTTCAATTTATAATAATTTCATCTTTCAGTTTATAGTTTGAAGCGAATCTTAATAGGACAATAAAAATGTGCACAAATGGAAAGATTTCATAGTTCCTTGCTACCTTATTCACATATACTATTTGAGGTCACCAAAGAACAAAATTTCAGTGGACCCATTTGAGTTCAGTGAGACTCAAAGATAAGTTTAATTTGCTTATAACTGACCACCAGAGAGGCTACACACTGCATTTACTATGAGAAATTTCTTCAAAAGTAGAAAAGAAGTGAAATTCTAGGAAACACAAATGATAAGCCTCTGATTACTTCCCAATGGCATATATTAGGCACAATAGTGCAAATCTGTAATCCCAGTTACTTGGGAGGCCAAGGCAGAAGAAGTGCAAGTTTGAGGCTAGCCTGGGTAACATAGCAAGACCTTTTCTCAAAATAGAAATAAAAAGGCTGAGGATGTGACTCAATGGCAGAGCACCTGCCTACCAAATATAAGGTCCTAGGTTTGATCTCCAGTACCTCCCCAAAAGAAGAAACACAAATGACAGGAAATATTTTCATGTTTTTTCTATGTTACTTATCTTCATCAGCCAATCCCTTCTGCTAAAAATGATGACATAGAAGGAAGGGATAGGGCAACACATAATTCCTTTTTTCTTTCAGTCCTTCCTTGCTTATCAGTAAGCTGAATGGAAAGGATTTTATAAATTATGTGCAAATCAAGAAGTGAAAACAAACAAACAACAATCAGTTCAATTAGCTCTGCCAGTATTTCTTTTTCTGGTAAGAGCAAAATATATATGCTAGTATCAGTAATGCAATACAATTGTATGATTTCAATAATTCTTCATATGAAATAAATGTTCTCAAATTTGCATTTAAAATTGACATTGCACACTATGTTAAAATTTATGATAATTTATATACAGACATTATTTAGAAATTAAACAGGAAATAAAAAATAATTGAGAGACTGGAAATACATTCAATACCACTTCATTCCTGCTTTTTAGAGACTTGCATTTTCATTTTTCTCTCAGTTCCTCAAATGGTGTAGCCAGCCCTGATCTTTACAACATATTTGAATGGGCCATTCAGACATTAGCTGATTAATCTTCTTGCATTTTTAGTAATCCCACTGTATTGATTACAAGAGACAGTTTATTTAGCTTCTGCTCTGGAGATGTCCACGGTTGACAAAAACATACTTGTTGGCTTCTGTCCTCTCTTATATTTTTATTCCCCACCCCCAGTAAATTACTATATAAAACTTAGCAGTGTTTCTCTTTGATCAATGAGATGTCTCCCTTTGCCAACAACAGCTTCTATATCAGACTGTCCTCAGAGATTTAAACACATTGATGCTTCTGTTATGCTATTTTTCTTCATTTAGAATCTCATCCTAAGAGAGCACAAGAGGATAAATAGATTGTTTATCCAGGTGTGGTATGACCGGTGTTGCACATACAACATGCTGACTCTCTGTACCCTTCCTATACTCAGTGGAATAAAGTAAAAAATATCCTAATGTATATTTTTCTGCTGTTTCTTCCCAGGTGCTTTATTGCTGTCTTCTCCTCTAGCACTGTGAATAACCTTACAGATTCCTCTAAGTTTAGAGTTAAAATTAGGTTCTAGAATGGAATCTTATTCTCCTTACCTGGTAACCTCCATTATACCTTTCTGATCTTGGAAAAACCCACATGGCATTAGTTTTTTCCTTAAAATTTAAGTTTATAAAAGTCAATTTGACCCATTGTTTTACAGATTAATTTCAGTATTTAAAAGGATAATTGATATTTTTTTGCAAAGTTTTTTAAAGATATATCATCCATTTATGAATTGTTTTGCATTTATTTTAGAGTGACATTACACTCTAAATACCCATACACTCTAAAATGTATGAGAAACATTGCTGGTGGGGTTGCAAATTGGTGCAACCACTCTGTAAAGCATATGGAGATTCCTTAGAAAACTTGGAATGGACCCACCTTTTGACCCAATTATCCCACTCCTCGGTTTATAACCAAAGGACTTAAAATGAGCATACTACAGTAACACAGTCACATCCATGTTTATAGCAGCTTCACAATTGTTACATTATGGAACCCACCTAATTGCCCTTCAACAGATGAATGGACAAAGAAACTGTGGTATATATACACAATGAAATATTTTTCAGCCATAAAGAATAATAAAATTATGATATTTGAAGGTAAATGAATGGAGTTGGAGAATATCATGTTAAGTGAAATAAGCCAATCCCAAAAAACCAAAGGCCAAATGATTTCTCTGATAAGTGGTTGATGATACATACTGGGAGATAAGGGGAGAATGGAAGAAGGATGGATTGTGTACTCAGAAATGAAGGGTGGGGAGAAGGTGGGGAGGAAAGAAAATAGAATGAGACAAACATCATTATCCTATGTACATGTTATGAATATGCAAATAGTATGACTCCACTTCATGTACGACCAGAGAACGATAATTGTACTCCATTTGCGTACAATGAATCAAAATTTAAAAAACTTAGTTTATGATGTACATAATGGGTACATTAAAATGAACATCAAAGGAGAATATTAGATGGAAACTAAAATTTCTACTGCCTGACTTATTACGCAAAAGATGGAATTACTATGTGAATTTATATATTCCTCAATTATATCAAAATTTTAGTGACCTCTAAAGTATCTGGTAGAAAATACAGTTGACCCTTAAGAGGCAGTGAAATACATATCTGGAATATTTTTAAATTTAAAAAGTAGACCAATATCAAACTAAGTAAAAAAAGTATAATATTTCCTTAGAATGCATGAGATTTTTGGTAAATAAATTTAAATATTCAAATAGTCAAGTTTTTTAAGTATGACATAAAAGACAACATGATAAATAAAAGACAGTACAATGTGTGTTTTCATCAGTTTTTTGATGCTGTGATCCAAAGACCTAACAAGAACAACTTAGAGGAAGAAAAGTTTACTTTGGCTCATGATTTCTATGATTGATAAACTCTGGGCCTGAGATGATGCAGAACATCACAGCAGAAGGTCATGGTGGAGGGAAGGCTGCTTAGTTCAGACAACTGAGAAGCAGAGGGCGAAAGCTCTGCTCACCAGGGACAGAATATAAATCCAAATGCACACCCTATGTGACCCACTCCCTCCAGCCACACATTACCTGCATATAGTTACCACACAATCAATTCAAGTGGATAAATCCACTGATAAGGCTACAACTCTAATAATCCTTTCACCTCTGAACATTCTTGCATTATCTCATATATGAGCTTTTGGGGGATACATCTTATGCAAACCATAACCCGTGGTAAGGTGTAAGATGCAATCCTAGGTAGTCAGCTTGGCTATGTTGCCATACAAGCACAAGCACTTTTTCTGTAATGCAAATTCAATACTTATTTCTGCATACTTAAGATAACTCATAGAAAGTGAGGATACTAGATTGACCTTACAGGTATACTACAGTAAGTACCTAAGGAAAATTTGACATGTTTAAAGGAATTATAGATATATAATAATTGCTACATGTGTCTTGGTACATAAAATTTAAAACCAATGTACTTTAGGTGATTAGTACTACTTATGTCTAAACATACAATCATAAATAGGTGGGCAGAAGCCAGCCCTCAAACTGGTAATCCTCCAAGAAAGTCTCATTGAAACACCATGTCTAGTGACGTCAAAATTTTATATTTGTAAATTTATTGCACTGAGAAGTTTTCTAGAATTTTTTCTAGTGTTTAAATGCTCATTTTAGGTTATAATATATGAAAATTAAATGTCATATTACATCATCAAAAACACTAAATTCAAATTTAATTCATTTACCTATTCATGTAACACAGAGAATCAGAATGCCAAAGAGGCCTATAGGAATTCTTCTGAGCCAGAAGACTGACATATTGCAAATAATGATTATTAAAATACAGGGCAGTCCAATCTTGATTAATAGCTAAATATTTTGCTTTATATGCTAATTCTAATAATTTAAGGTTTATCACAACCAAGTGTTGACCAATTTGGTATAGTAATCATATATTCATTTCAGCAGCAGAAAATATCACAAAAAATTTTAATTACAGAACTTTAAATACTATCATTTTAATCCTATATCAAATTTAAATGGAATGAAATATAACAATGTTCTCTTACCTTCAAACTAAACGCTGAAGTTGGGTGTGGACAAGATCACCAGGAATAGCATGAATAAATGAAATCAAGTTGAATTTGGTTCTAATTTATCATTTCTGAATTCAAGGTAAATCAGAGTCCTTAATATCCAAGACTGGCTACAGCTTTTTCTAAGCTAAAGAAAAGGTTAGTAGTCCTAGAAGTTCAAATAAACAGGATATTCTTAAGCTAATAATCAAAGCCACAAAATAAAAACCATCTGATTATTTTGATGGAATTTTTTTTCACTTATATGCTTAAGTGAGCCATTTAAACCTAATAGAATAGATCTTTTTAGAATGAATGACTTAGTGTCTTAGTAGCAATATTAAGGTAAATTGAAAATATTTAGTTTTTAAATTATTAGATAAATCAGATTGAGAATCGAATTGCATTTCCTCCATTACTAATACCTAATTGATATAGTCTCTTACAGGGAAGTTTGAAGTTCAGCCACTATGGATAATTTCAGACCTGACAAAAATATAATTTTATGCCTCTATTATTTTACTTAAGTTGGTAGAGAGCATGAGAGTGTCTTTGGTTCAAATATCCACATGAAATCTTAGTTTAAATGATGCATCTTATCTGAAGCTGTCACAGATTCAGTTCCCAAAATGGATTGCTCTCTTAGTTGTGTTACCCCTTCAACTTTTCATATTTGTGTATATGTGTATGTGTGTTGGGTTGTCAGGTAAGAAGCCCTTTCCCATCACAGAGGTCAGAATCCATTTTTCATTCTTTGAAATGTTGGAAGAGAGTATATTGGAATAAATACACTCTATGTTTTCCATCAAAACTTTTAAGAGTTTTCAATCTGGGTTTTCATTCTTGTTGGAACTTTTCTAAATGGATTTTTAGATATTGCATTGTTTCTCTCAATTTGAAAATCACCTTCATTAATGTATTAAATGTTCATCTGCTTTTGTTTATTTCTTTATGTTTCCATAATGTTACACAGCTCAATTATTCCTTCAGTTCTGCCATTGTATTATTTTCATTAAAATAGTTTTTTAGTAAATTATTTTGATGGCTGGAGGACAAATCATGCCCTACCTCTTCCTCTTCCTCTTCCTCACCCTGCATTATTTTTTTCCTAAAATTTGTCTGGCCTATACATAATCACACTCTGTTTACAAATGTAAAAGTATTTGAGACTCCATTAATTTAAAAAATACTGTTGGGACCATGCTAAAAATAGAAGTAACTTTACAGATTACCTTCTAATATAATCTATAAAATCCAAAGTTTTGCATCTATTAAATTGACTTGTTTCTATTCCTTTAGGGTTCTTTTACTTCATTAGTGGAATATCACATTTTTTTTCTACAAAAGCCTTACACATTTCTTATTAGGTTCATTACTAGGTATTTTATCTTTTTCTTCCTCAATTGTTTTGGGATCTTTATTCTATTACATTTTCCAGTTGATTGCTGTTATTGTAGAGGAACACTATTAATTCTCTTATTTTGTTTATTACTCTTGTTGTATAAGAACACTGCTAATTTTCTTATTTTGATTTTTTTTCTAGCTGTCCTGCTGAAGTGTCTTAAATCATATTGTTCTCAGTTGGCTTTATTGTTTTCTATAGAGACAAGCATATTACATTGTTTTAATAAGTTTTTTTGTCACTTGACTAAGATGCCCAACAAGAACAATGTAGAAGAGGGAAAGTTTATTTGGTGCTCATAGTTTCAGAGGTCTCACTCCATAGATGGTCACCTGCATAGCTCTGGGCCCAAGGTGAGGCAGAACATCATGATGAAAGAGCCAGAGGAAAACAACTCCATTCAGTAGGGACAAAATAAAATCCCCAAAGGTACATCCTCAGTGACCTACCTCTTCCAACTGTACCCTACCTGCCTATATTTAGCACCCAATTAATTCATATCAATAGATCAATCCACTGATTAGGTTACATCTCTCAAAATCTAATTGTTTTGCCTTTGAAAATTCTTATGTTGTCTCAAATATGAGCTTTTAGTGGGGGCAGATAAACTCACACTTTTTCAGGATATAGTCTCCCAAAGAATTCCTGTTATGAGTTTGAGGACATCTATGTATATCAATTAATTTGGTTTATAACTTCCTTCATTTTTGTTATCATTGTATTTATTGAAATTATCCTAGCTTGAAAAGTAATTTTCCAACTTTTCCTTTTTTTTTTTTTTTTTAACACTACCACACCCTCAAAGTGCAAGCCAAAACTGGGTGTGAAAGGCAGGTTATGTCATTTTGAGGTCAATGAGGTGACCTGGTGAGGCTTCCCTGCACACTAGGGGCTGGTATCCTAATCCTCATCTGTTTGGTGTCTTCACCTGATTCATGGGAGGAACTCATCACGGGATCCACAGCTTCTGGGGCAGAAAACCCAGGCCATAAGTCTGGCCTAGCAGACAAGACCCAGGCCCTCTCTCCTCATCCACTCCTCAGCTGAGCATGGAAGCCAAGAGGAACTGTTTCCTGTGCTGAGTGTAGGGACTGAGACCAGCCCTTGTTTCCTCCAGCACTGGTTTCTTTGGTTCTACCATTCCATGTTCATTGACATTGTTTACCCTGGATGGAATTATGAGATTTGATTGGTTGAAGATATGGTCAGGGATTTGGAGTCTCCTCTCCAAATACCTGGATTTATCATTTGTTTTGGTTAGTGCGTGTTCTGTTGAGATAATGTGGGGTTCCTCACACCATTCTGGAAGGTGTTGAGTCGTCTCAAATAAACGCGCTTCACAAAATCTTAAGTGGGGAAGAAACAAGGGTCTCGCAGGTTTTCTCCACACATTCTATAAAATGTCCGTGTGCCATATTGGACAGCCGCTATTCTTGCAACATATTAAAATGAATGAAATCCCCAGTCCATGTTTTAAAATAGTTTTACATTGCGTGTAATCTTTCCTTGAAAGTAATCTAAACATATACATACTTATAAACCTGTTTCTTGAAGGATGTGTCTTTATTATAAGTTTAATGTCTTTATTTCATTAATTAATACCTATTTTTCACATCTGAAAAATATGGATGGCATATTTTCTCATGAAAATATTTTCATTATGTCTTAATTCAAATTTTGTACAATAATTGAAAATCTTCTATTTAATATCCTTTTTGTTCTCTTAGTTTCAATAGTGTTTCAGAATTGTACTTTTTCACTGCTTTTCCTTTCAAATTTGCCAAAAATTGTCTTTTCACAGATATTTTTAACCTCACCACCACAATAGAATATCTTCAATAATTGATAAATCTGTATTAAATCCTCTTAACCCCCAAAGCACATAGTTTACACTAGAGTTAAGTCTTGGTGTTGTGTATTTTATGGGTTTGGACAAAGGTATCCACAATTATCGTGTCATAGAATAGTTTCCTTCACTGATTCTCTTTGTCCCTCCCACTCAACCCTCCCTCCCCACTAATCTCTGACAACCACTAATCTTTTTTCTTGTCTTTTCCATATAGCTAAAATTAGAATAGCTTCTTTCACTTAGTAGTATGCATGTAAGTTTCCTCCCTGTGTTTTCATGGTTTGATTTATCTTCTTTTTAGCACTATATAAGATTCCATTGTCTAAATGTACCACATTCTCTTACTGAATGATATCTTGATTACTTCCAAGTTTGGGCAATTATAAATAAAGATGCTATAAACATCCATGTACATGACTTTGTGTGGACCATAAGCTTTCACTTTTTTTGAGCAAATATCAAAAGAACAAGATTGTTGGATCAAATGGTAAGAAACTAGTAAAGTATTCTCCAAAGTTTCTATACTATTTTGCATTCCCATCAACAATAAATGAGTTTCTGTTGCACTGTGTGCTTGGCAGAATTTTCTATTGTTAGTGTTCTGGGTTTTGGACATTCTACATAAATCTTTTCAAATAAGTTTTCCTCAAGTTTTATTCATTATGTAATATATGTATATTTTGTCGGATTTTGTTTTCATTTATAGCTTTCTTCTAACAATTCAGTTTCTAATTTTCATTTTGCTAATTCCTCAACTAAAATTTTCTGGACTTCAGAAAAGAAAAATTTAGCAATATGAATTTTCCTAAGTTCACCTTTGTATTCTAAAGACATCCATGTCAGCTTCTTTCAATATCATTGGTTTCTAAGTATGTAATCTGTTCTGATTCTTTAACACTATCCTTGAAATTGTCAGAAGTATAGATATTTTGTGCTATATTTTATTGCTCTCTATTTTATTTTGTTATGTCTCATCTAGAAAAATGGCTCACTTTACAAGTGCTGTGCCTACTTTAAGCAGGAACCAAGTTCATTAGGGGTTTTCTTCCAACTTGCTAAAGACTAGAAATACAACATTGAACAAGTCAAACATGGCCAGAGCCTCTTTAATTTGGTACGTTCCCAGTGTTATTCACAGAGGTACTTATTAATTGCGTGGAAATTTTGTTTATAAGAAGCATGCCTAAGATACTTCTTAGTAACCAAGCTTTCCAGGTGTTTTGCAGTGTACAGAAATAGACTGTGTCACTGATACTCACTAGGCCACAGGGAGTCAGCAAGCATGAGAGGAAAGGATATCAGAGAAGGTATATCTCCACAATCATATACTACCAAAGCAAAGATTGCTCCTTCACAATTTATACAATCTTCTTAGAAAACCTAAATCTTACTTTTATTTTCTTTTGAAGGATACTTAATAAAGTCCACAAAGTATGTGAAAATATCTTAAATGCATTGAAACAATGACACATGCAGGAACCCTACAGTAGTTTCCCAAGCTGACAGTTTTACTCAGTTGATTTCCCCCACTTTCTCTTCCTTGATGGCAAACTATTTGCAAAACCAGCATGATTCACACCTTTAACCTCTTTTTGTATGGTCATTTCCTACAATGACAACAGGTTTGGTCAAATTATTGCTCTGAGCAATAGGACTTTAGAAAAATTCTATAATGGCGCTTTTCCCCTATCCAAGTTTTTGACACTATCTAATATGTGAGGTGCACAGCATGAGAAAAATATCACTATGGAACCTCATCCAAGAAAATTTGCCTGCATCAGGACTTGATTTAGACATTGAAATCATAGGATTTAGCTTTTAGAGAAAGGGTGAGTCTATTTTCTATGTGAAAGAGATGTGAACTAGTACAATCAGAGTGAGATCAGACCATTTGCAAGAACACCATCCTATTCCCCTTCTTCTTTTCATGTCCCTCAGCTTTTGTTTTCAGACTCTTGGACTGATTTGATTTGGGCAATGGGAAATCAAATGCGACACCAGGAAAAACTGAAGAGTGTTTACTCACTGTGTATCCTCTCTTACTGCTTTTAAAATGCATTCACATGGTGCAGTCGCTCAAAACAATAGGATACATGCATAGGGTCATCCAAGACTTTATCTAGAGTGCCCTTCAGTCTACACTATCTCCATCTTCCATGAGTTTCTTCACTGACATTGTAGCAGTGGCAGCTAACCAGTTGTATGAATGAATTAGGCAAGAACTCAAGAGGAATAGCCCATCTAAACTCAAACCAAATTCCCAAAGGACCATGGGCTGATACATTGTATTATTTTAAATCATTAAGCTTTTGGACATGTTGTTATGCAGCAAAAGCAAACTGATATAGCAAAACCCTATATTTCACCTTGATCAGTCATAGTATCAACCTGACAATAATTATAATCAGAAAATTGTTCTTTCCTAGTGAATAAAAAAAATTAATTGTATGTGAAGATTTTCTATGTTTTCAGACTTATTCATGTAAAGATATTTTAATAATCTTTTATAATAATTGGGTGAAATATGAGTTAATTTAATTTTTATTGAGATTAACTAGTAATGCTTTGCATTTTTAATTGATGATAATTGAAATATTCTATTGAGAAAGTGTCAGTTTACCATACAGTTAATGAAGAAATTGACCATTGTAAAAATAGAACATAGTGCTAATTTTCCAATAGCTGACATGCAACCACTATAGGTTTTCATACATATACTGGAGTTTTCAAGAATACAAGTTATCATAGTAACTATGAAATCATATGATATGCATTTAAACTATTATGATTTACTCATAATTTCTTCAAAAATGGATACATGTGTAAATATATCAACTCATGGTTAAACACATTGCTTGATGATAAACTAGTTGGTAGCATTTGCAACATTATTACTTTTAAAAATAAATACAATATCCTGATACAAATACTTTTTATCATCTCAACTGCAGGAAGAAACATCTAGAAAGCCAGCTTTGTCATGGATCTCAGAGTTCTAAAATTATACAAACATTCAATATCTCATACGGTCTCTATGTCACATAATGAAAAAAGCTCTGGGAGGTAAAAGAAAGATTATCAAATAGGAATTCTTAATAAATACATGACAACTTTGGGTCCCAATTCTACTTTTCAACCATTAATTAATGGAAAGGAAGAATTGCAATAAGTATGGATGAGAGCAAAGCACCAAAACTAGCACTTTAATTCTAAGTGTCCCATTAGTTAATAAAAAAGAAATGAAAGAGGGGTGACTTAGAATCCCCAGGTTAGGATTCAGTGACTTCAAACTTGTCCTAGTGGACTCTTCTTAGTAGGACAACGAGTCTTCAAATGCATACCTGAGCACCATCTTCCAACCATTCTTCTTGTCTTATAACAGCTCCAACCAGTCTGTTCTCACATTGTAATAGGTTATTTTACTGAAACAGTTATCTCATCATGCTACTTCTTGCTTCAAAATTGCTTATACTTCCCCACGGTCTACATCATAATATGCACTGTGCTCTTACTGAGGTGAGGAGAGCAGCTTCTAGTGAAAGTTTTTGTATGATTTTTCAGCCCCAAATATAAGCAATAACAAAAGCTTTACCTGACAGGCCTCACAGGGAACCCTGTCTTCCCTAAATCAGGCATGGTGTACAGCTGGCACATTATAGCCTCTGAAAGGAGTTGCAGTTAATAGCTCAAACATCCCGAGTTGATCATACCATGGATGTATTTGCATTCCTAGTTCAGACACTGTCCCTTTATTCCCACAGCTCTTTATCTGAAGACTTGGACTGAGATCCTTCTCACATGCCTCAGACCAGTCTTTCTTGTGAGGTTGGGGAGAAGATGGGAAAATCTTGAAGACACTTCCTCACTCTGACTCAACGCCTGGTACATTCCTATGCCAATCTCTTCTCCTTCACCATTCCCTTACTTTAAAACTTCCAAACTGGGCGTGGTGGCACACACCTGTAATCCCAGCACTTGGGAGGCTGAGGCAGGAGGGTCGCAAGTTCAAAGCCAGCCTCAGCAACTTAGCAAGGCCCTAAGCAACTCAGTGAGACCCTGTTTCTAAATAAAATACAAAATAGTGGCTGGCTGGGGATGTGGCTCAGTGGTGGAGTGCCCTGGGTTCAATCCCCAGTACCAAATAAATAAATAAATAAATAAATAAATAAATAAATAAAACTTCCAAAGCATTTTGTTTGGGCTTCTACCCACCCTGCCTCTTCCCTGAACCACCTCACCTCTACTTGTGCACTTTTCCATGGGGTAAAAATGCAACTAGAGGAACGCACACCTTCTCTGGTTTTAGCTTTTTGCTTGCAGCCAGATATTAAAGGCTTGATTAACTTTTTTTCATTTGGGGTGTTGTTTTAATTGACTACTCAGATGCCTTACTGCTCAGCACCCTCACTCCTAGCTCAGCTAAGCTTCTGACATATGGCACTCAGGCTGTGAATTAGTCAGTTTTCCATCAGTATAATAAAATATCTGAGGCATTGAACTATATGGAGGAATGGCTTATTTGGGGTTAAAGCTCTGGATAACCAGTTCAAGTTCAGGTGGCCTCTTTTCTTCGAACCTCTGGCAAAAGTGGCATCTCATGTTGGGAGTGCATGGAAGAGCAAAACTGCAAAACCTCATAAGCCAGGAAGCAAAAGAGGAGGAGAAAGAGCCCAGGTCCCATAATTCCTCTTGAGGACATGCCCTAATAACCTAATGATCTCCTACCAGGCCCCACCTACTAAAGTTTCCATCACCTCCCTAGTACCTTCATGGGGGACCAAGCCCCATCACCTCCCAATAGTACTTTTCCTGGGGGACAGACCAAGTCCATGCATTCAAATCCTATCAGGTCCTGTCAAAGTTTGTGCCAAGGTATGTTCAGGGCCACTTCCAACCACATCCTTCCCCTACCTCACATTCACCTACACCGTACTTTTGCAAACTCCACACTCAGCCTTTCTTTACTGAGTGGTTTTGAAAAGTTCTTTGTTTAAGAGGATCTCTTTTTCCCTGTCACTGAAAAATAGAAAAATTGCTAATATTACCAAAGAACAGAATAAATATGAATTTTTCTACAAACAGATTCTCATTTCATATATGTGGGTGTGTTTTATGTTCACTTGGAACTTGGCCATAATTTGGTAAATACTTAATTAGAATTACAATTTTTATGTCTACATATTGTTTTCTTTTAATAACAAGCTGTTAGAAGTCCAGGGCTACATTTTTGTTTATATTTGTAGTCCCTAACCCAGGTTTTATCACATAAAATGTATGTAAAAAAAATCCCAGATCCACAGTGTCAAATCTTAGGTCACATCATCCAAGTGAGTTAAATGTTTCTTTACTAATTTATTGAACAGAACAATGGTAAGGGAAAGAAGGAAAACTGATTCTTATTGTTTAAAATATTTGTGTGAAGCATATCAAAACCTGAATTTTTTTTTGCTCAGATTGTTATATAAAATTATAGTTATGACATTTAGGAATGAATGAGTTGATATAATGGAAAAATTACACAATGGAAAAAAATGTTTCTTTATAGTTTAAAGAATTACTGTAACGCACATAATACACAGTGGCAAATGAACTGACATTTGAGTTTTACACATTCACACTATGAATATTGCTGAAATAAAGCATAATATTCATATTGCTTAATCTTGGCCTCAAAGAAAAATTCTCTTTTTATTTTGGTGAGGAAAATATTTAAAATTGTAACTCTGTCCTCAAAAAATATAGTCAAGAGTTATGTTAGAAAGCTAGGCCTGGTGGCACATACCTGTAAGTCCAGGCACTCAGGAGGCTGAGGCAGGAGGATGGCAAGTTTAAGACCAGCCTCAGCAATTTAGCAAAACCCTGAGCAGCCTAGCAAAACCCTATCTTAAATTTTTTTTAAAAAGGCAATAGGAATGTAGCTCAAGGGTAAAGCAATTTCTAGTACTTGCTCCCCAGAAAAGAAAGAATTATGTCAAAATAAAATGTAATTAGTTCTACTTCAATTTTTGTTTTTAAATAAAATAAATATGGTCAGGTTTTTTTTTTTTAATTTCTTCACAAATTAGTCATTGTCACAATTTTCCTGTGCCAAACTCTGTCCATCTAGTTCTCTGTCTCAGACCTCATAACTTTTTTATCTCACTTAAAGATTTTTGCATATTCTAGGTCTTTATTTCAATTTTGTTCTCACTTTACTCCTCTATTTTTATCCCATTGGTTTTTTTTCCTTTTTTGTTTGCATCCTTTAGATAATTGGTCACTTTCTGAAAAGTACAAGGTGATATTTTTGATATCATACAAGGTGATATTTTTATATAATAATGCTCATATTCAATGACTTTTTTTAGGCAGTCTCATAATAAATTTCCTGCCACAACCTGAAATAATTTTTAAGCCTTGTTATATGGGAAAGAATATCCTCTCTCCCATTTGGCACGTCTGGATTTTGCAAGCTATTTTAACATTTGTTCTTTCCCTTAGCTAATACTTCATGACCAACCAGTGGAAAGCCAAGAGTACTGTTTAAAATAATGACTGTCCTCAAATGGTTAAGAAGTTAAATTCACATCTGCCAACATTAGCTACAACATGACCACAACACAAAAAAGAAGCACCTCAAAACCCAGTTCATCCCAAGGCAAGAAGGATGCACTGAAAGTTGTGGGTTACCAAATATTCATCACCTACCACCTTTCAATCCCTGGATGAGGTGCCAAGGATGCAGTAGTGAAGCAGACAAACATAGTATCCACAGGTAGAGGGAAGATAGAAGATGGGATGGGAAATCAGAGGAGAAGAAAATGCAGGTGAGGGAAGCACATATTTAAAGTTGTGAAGAAACTTTAAGAAAGTTTGATACTTCTTTTATGTTGATGTCTTTGGGTATGAACAATAGCTACAGGATGGAAAAAATAATTACTAGAGTATCATTCTGTTGACTGTCCTTAAAAAGGTTTCTGTAGACTAAAAGGGATAGGATTTTATTTTCTTAATGGCACTGTCTATGATTTAGACTCTTCAGATTCAATTGAGCAGAATTACAAAGGAAGGGGACCAAAGGCTAATAATATTGAAAAGTTAGGGTGTTGGGTGAGCATATCTCATAGTTCCTATGTGTTCTTCTGGCCTTAGGTGACTTCAGCAGCTACATCATATCTAATCAATCACAAGAAAAAATTATGCAAGAATTTTAAAATAGGTCTAACTTTTGGCCAGAACACATTAAACTGCTAGTTTTCAAAATGTTTTGAAATACTTTGCCTTAGAGGACGTCAGCTGACTTCAGTCCAGTGCCTATCTCTCAATGTATTCTTCACTCAGTAAAAAGCTTTTTTTAAGATACCAGGGATTGAATTCAGGGTCCCTTAACCACTGAACCACATTCCCAGCCCTTTAGGTGTGTGTGTGTGTATTTTTAATTTAGAGACAGAGTCTCATTAAGTTGCTGAGGCTGCCTTTGAACTTGCAATCCTTCTGCCTCAGCCTCCCAAACAGCTGGAATTACAGGCATGTGTCACCATGCCTGGCTTATTGAGCTCTTCCTACATGGCCCATTTTATTTTCTATACCAACTCTCCAGTATGAACAAAACAGATGTTGTATATAAGAAAGAGATAAATAAGTAATGTATGTGTTTTATATCAGATGTTGATGTTTTCTAAAGAAAATAAAATAGAAAGGCAATAGAAATTACGGTCAGAATGCTAAGCATATTATAGACAGAGATAGCTAGAAAAAACATCACCATTGCAGTCATTAAACCTGAGGGAAAAGAAGCATAAGATATGTAGATACTGGAGAGAAGTGCAACCCAGGAAAATGAAAGAGCAAGGAGAAAATGACCTAAAGTTTCAGCAGGCTTGGTAGGCATGAGGGAACAGTAAGAAAGCCAAGCAGTGGGGGAGATACTGGAAGACAAACAGTATAGACAAGAAAAGACAAACTCTTACCCCAAGTGAAATGCCAACAAACTGTGGAGTTTTGAGCAGAAATGATGTCTTCCTTGTCAGGATTACTTGGAAAAGATATTGAATGTAGCCTAAAAAGAGGCTGTGGCAGGGGTGGGGTGGAATAGAGGGAAGTAGGATGTTATTACAACATGAATGCAGGCTTAAGATGGTGGTGGTTTAGACCAAGGTTAAAGTTGTATGCAGAGTGAAAAAACACTGCTTTCATCATTCATCAACTTGAATAATAAAAAGAAGTCTAAAAATCCATTTGTGTCTACACTGATGAAATTCAGAGAAATAAACATGATTCCCATGACACCTTTCATGAATTCATAGTCTAAACATATCTACTTTCTCCTTCAGAAACTACTTAGAAGGAGTTAGGCTGAAGTTAGTGAAAGGAGAGAGGCTCTTTTCCTCTCTGTTTCATTACCAAGTACAAAAGGTAAGTTGAGTTATGAAAAGATCAGCTGGGCTTTCATAGGTATGAACTATGGAGCCTTCTGGAATCATAGAAACATTTGTGCCATGGGTGCCATTATAGGCAGTGTAGGACTATGAATTCCATCACTCTTTAGCTGTGTAACCTTGGAAAGTTACCTACTATCTTCTGAATGATAGTAAACATAACCCACAGTATAAGGAGGCTGGCTGTGCTTATTAAATAAGTTAACAGGTGAAGCTAGTAAAATAGTGTCTGGCAGAAACAGCTAGTTTCACAGTGTCACACAGCTAGTTTCATCTAGTGTCACACAGAAACAGCTGTGTGAATGGTAGACATTTCTTTTCTGAGGCTAAAGAGAAAAAACTACCCTTATTATATAACTCATATTCTTCCAGAATTCATCCTATACAATGGTAGTATTAGGATATTGCTGCTATGCTTAAAGCAAAGGTTGAAGATAGGATTATGAGTCAAATATTGCTTATACACAGAAATACTACATCACAGACTTGCATAAAATTTCCATATGAAAATGAGAGTAACAGTGAAATGAAAGCATTCTAGATGAATACCTTCCAGTAGTAAGTGCTCGTTCAATGAATTACATCTATACAAACCTCCATTAGACATTGACTTGATATAAAACTTATCCTACTCTCTTAGACTCTCAGTTGATTTACTGTAGTTTTTAATTTTTAAAATTTGTAATTTGGAAAGAGATTTTATGAAATAAAACCACCAATTTAGTCTCTAAAAGTGTGATTGACAGAACTCCTATTGAATTTAAAAATGGAATAAATATTTCTGATGCATTTATCAATTCTAGCACAAACGAATACTTTAATATTAAAGAAGGTGGAAATAAAATCTTTCTTTAGCTGTCAGAGACATTTGGTTCATGCTGACATACCTTTGACACTACAAGAACAAATGAGTTTAGGACTGAGGTGGTAAGATATCCCTTTCTCTCTCTCTCTCTC
Organism: Glaucomys volans; assembly: GCA_020662805.1. Taxonomy (NCBI): domain Eukaryota; kingdom Metazoa; phylum Chordata; class Mammalia; order Rodentia; family Sciuridae; genus Glaucomys; species Glaucomys volans. The sequence goes on from JAJEJO010004731.1 coordinate 104,854, forward strand.
TCTCTCTCTCTCTATATATATATACACACACACACACACACCAACACACACATAAAAACCCATATACAAAACACATATATACAACTTATTTTGTGTATATATATTTTATATATAATATATAGATATATTAGTTTACTAATAGGTCCTTTTAAGTGGGAAATATATTATTCCGAAATGGTTTTTCTCAGAATTCCAGCATACTCCTTATCAACAACTTGCTCAATTACGTTGTATAAATCATAGCAAGTATCTCACAAAACTAAATAAAAAAGTAGCAAAATAAATGAAAAGGTATCATATTACAATTATGTAATTAAGTTCATGTAAGATTGTATAAGTAAAATGCTTTATAAAAAGTAAATTTAGCACTTTTAAAAAATGATAATTTCTTATGTAATAATTTCATTTGGTTTTCAAATGAAAATTAACTAAAATAGAAAATCTAATGTATAGAAAATTATTTTTACACTGCACTCTTTAGCAGAATTGCTTAGTACATGTTTATGTGAATAGTCCAAAATATAGCTGATATTCATTCATAAAAATAATTTCTAACTAGAAAATTGTAAGAAAATCAGATCATATTGTTCCCATGAATAAGTTTTTTAAATGCTCTGTGTTTTTGTAGCTCTAATTTATTCAAAAGAAGCCTCTTTTGGACATTTAACAGAACATGTTTAATATTTATACAAAAATACATTTTCAGAAAATCTGACCTTAAAATAATTTATCTCAAGGATTGCACCTCAGTATTATAATTATCATAAAGACAAAAAGTTGGCAGATTTTCAGAGAAAGAAAGAAAAATATGAAATGTATACATACAAAACCTGGTTTACATATCGATTGTCATTTAGGATAATTTATTTTATTTAAATCAATTTCTCCTACCTTAGTCATCATTCTCTGTCAAAAAATATTACAGAATATTTAAAATTCCATAAGTACATTGAAATTTGCATATTTACATTTATAATCAGAAATCTGTTCTATTTATATTTTCACATATTTTCACTTGTTCAGCATAGGAACATATCTAAGTTAACAAATTACATCATTCACACCAGAACTATATGCAAAGTACTGACTCATTACAGTGCTATGTTTATACCTCTAATCAAATTATTAGTTCTCATTTCACTTTAGCCTGGTCTAAAAATAAACATTGAAATTATTGTAGAGGAAAAGAACTTCCTGTGTGATAATATGAGGATCTTTGCTGGCTGACCTGCTCCCCAGCAAAACTGAAGGAAAAAGAAAACAACCACTTAAAAATATCTGGAAGTGGTCCCAAGGGTAATGAATGAATAAAAAACCTTTTAGTAATATCTACAAAAATGTGGTAAGAAAGGCAGGATTTTGTTATATTTGAAACAAGAACATTTCTACTCACCCCAGACCCCACTCATTGAGGCACAGACTCTATCCTAGACCTCTATAATCAAGAGCAGGTCTCTGGCTATCCCCAGCTACCAGATGAAATGCCTTTTTCGGGGGCAAAGGAAGGACATAAACATTTCTCATGGCTGCAGCTGTCCGTTACTGAGGTTAAGTTCTGTATAATGGTAAACTGAGAGAAGCCTGTGGAGCAGGGGCTGTCCTTGGTGTGTGGCAGAATAAGAATCCTGGGGCTCAGCTCACTAGTTGTGTGGGTGGTTTTATTCCAGGAGAGGCAAGCCTTTTGTATCCAGGCTCTTGCTCCTTCCAACCCCATTGCTTAACTTCTACAGCATGAAGCTTGCCCTTGTCCCCACTCATAGCTTCAGAATTCAGGCTCATAGATTTTTGCTGGGAGGGAAAACAGACAACAGACACCATTTAATCTCTTCCCAAAGAAATTAACTTCATTTGCAACAAATTCAAGCTTAAACATACTCTCAAGAACAGAGGTGGTGAAAGGCAATTTGGAAGAAATTCTAGATACAAGCTAAACCATAAATAGTAGAGTTTGAAGAAGAGAACCAGAAAATAAGAGAGATGAGAGGAGCCCTCCTGGGGCCAGAACAGCAAACAACAACAAAAACAAACAAACGTGCAAGCAGACAAAAAAACGAAGATCTTAGAAACTATGTTTTCAAAGAAGTCAGAATTTGATTGAACTGGCATATAGAGCAATTTATGCTTATATTGTTGAAAACAACAGAATAACCAAAGGTAACCAATGCTGTTTAATGGGTAGGTATGGTAATCATCCCAGCAGGATGTGGGCATATCCAAAGGTGTGCCTCCCTTGGGAACCACATCAAAAGCTGAACCCAGTGGTGACTGAGGGTGGAGGGGTAGGATAGATTTCATGAAAATAAGTCAGTGTCACCAAACAAATAAATAATCAAATAAAAATAATAGCCTCCCAGTGATGGAGTGGAGTGGGGGCTATTATACAAAACTAATAAATTATATTATTGAAGTGTCCAGTTCCAAACGTAGGCAGTCAAATGAAATATAACCCCTATACTGAGAAAAGAGCAGTAAACTGGAACTGCCTGTGAGATCAGATGTTGGATTTACTAGGAAAAGACTTTAAAGTAGCCATTATAAACATGCTCACAGAAGAAAAAGAAAGCATGCTAAAGAAGTAAAGGAAGATCTGGTAACATGTTGCATCAAATAGGGAATGTCACTAAGAGATACGAATTATATATATAAAAAAAAGAAACACATGGAAATTAGAGAAATAGTTCAAATAATGGGGAAAAACTACTCAAGAGGCTAAGGAGCAAAGAAACTTTGAACTGGGCAGAGAAATAATAAATTATCTTGAAGACAGAGTGATAGAGATTATGAAGACCAAAGAAGAGAGCCTCAAAGAAATGTTTAGCACACTCACACACCTGTAATGGGATCAGAAGGAAAAAACAATAGCCATAGCCTTAAAAAAAATGAACAACATTGAATCTCACAGAAATAATGGCTTAAGAAAAAATTTGGTGAAAAACACATTTAAGAGGCTCAATAAAATAGGATAGTTTAAATTATACTCAAAATAGGATAAATAGAAAGAAATCCATAAACCAATGTGTCACTAAAAATGAATGAAAAAGATAAGGAAAAAAATCTTTAAAACTTTATAAATGGTCTCTTCATAAAACTGTTTTTGATTGCAAAATGATCCTGGGGCTGGGAGTCCAAATTCTGAATTCAGTTCTGACTCTGCCTTAGATGAGCATCACCAATTGCTCAGCATTTCTGAATTCTAATTTCTTCACCTATGAAATAAAGTTGGTATTTTAAAGAAAATTGTACATGAAGACAATACACATGAAAGCCTCTAGAAAACAATAAATGTCATAAATAATAGAAAATAAAATTTTCAAAAATAATAATTGAAAATATTTTGGAATCTTGAACTAAGAATCTAGATTATTCCAATTCACTCTTTGCTTCATGTATAAATCCAGTCTGATCCAGACAAGGACTGGCAGAAATAAAGGAGACCATGTTCTATAATGCTAGAAACATTATTCTTTTAAAAAAGCCAATCTGCATATCACTACAGACAAAGAAAATATATTATTTATAGTTGAAGAATCACTAGTTTAGTAAACTCTAAATTAAGTATTCAAAAATTTATTCAGGGCTGGGGATCTGGCTCATTTGGTAGAGTGCTTGCTTTGCAAGTACAAGGTCCTGAGTTCAATCCCCAGCACCACAAAAATAAAAAAAAAGATGTATTCGGTATTTTAATGTTACCACAAAATAAAATACACCAGGGACTTCTAAAAGTAATGCCTATATTCATGTTGACCGATCTTTCTAGCATATGGCCTTTTCTATTTTGCATAAAAAACTATTAAAAAAAAACAGTGTTTTCAATAGATATAATTTATATTAATAATACTTTAATATTAACTTTATATTATCTATATAATTGTTACCTATATATTAAATATATATGTATTCCTATATACACTGTATATACACATATGCATACATATACATAATATATATTACATATGTATGTAAGACATGTACATGTACAAATATATACTATAAAAGTGAAATCTCCAAAGAAGACATTAATTCATGGAAATTAGTTACAGTTTCTTAGAATTTCGTAGAAATTATTATTCTGTTTTAGCAAAGTAACCAAATGCCTACAAAGACAGTTGGAATATGTTAGGGATAGAAAATATGACTTTTATCCAGAAATGTTCTCATTTTATTAATAAGTGAAAAATACCATACACTTCCGGTAGAATTTTGATGTGATTAGTCCCCAAAGTTTCATGTGCCTGAAGCTTGCTTCCCAGTGTAGGAGTGTTGAGGTGGTGGGACCTTAAAAGCTCAGGTCTAGTGGATGGTAATTAGGTCATAAAAACTTCTCATGGATAGATTATTGCTATTCCTAAGGTTGGAACTCTTAAGAGTGGATTAATTTACAGAAGAGTGGTCATTGCAAAAACACAAGTCTCTCCCCTTTCCACTCTCTGGTTCTATCTTTCCATGTGACCTGTTTCTCAGTCTTGTCTTGTCTTGTCTTGTCTTGTCTTCTCTTCTCTTCTCTTTCTTCTCTCTTCTCTTTCTTCTATTCTTTTCTCCTTGTCTGTCTCTATGTCTCTTTCTCTCTCTCTTTCACACACACACACACACGCACACACACACACTCACACATACAAAAGCACACATGTGCTCCCATTATGTGATGTTACCTGCCATGAGACCCTCATGAAAAAACAATATTGGCACCACACTCTTGGATTCCAAGAACTATAAACTAAATGAATCTGTTTTTAAATAAAGTACTCAGCTTCAGATATTTTCTTTGTAGCAGCACAAAATTTACTATGAAAATTGGTACCAGAGAGTAGGGTTATTTCTAGAATGATAACTTAAAATATGGAAGCCCCTTTGTAACTGCTTAATGGACAGAGGTTGGAAGAGTTTGAAGGAGCAGGGTAGGAAACCAACAAACAGAATATTAAAAGTTATTCTTGTGAGGGCTTAGAAGATAAGATTAGTCAGAAGTTTGGACTTCTTAGAGATTGGTTAATTATGACAAGTATGCTGATAGGAATGTGAACAGGAAAGACCATGCTGATGAGGTTGCAGATGGAAATAAGGAAGATCGTATTAGAACCTGGAGTAGATCTCATCCTTGTTATGAAGTAGCACAGAACTTGGTTGTAATGTGTCCATGCTCTATGGCTTTGTAGAAGGTGGAACTTAAGAATGATGGACTTGTTTACTTGGCAGAGGAAAGCCTATACAACAAAACATTCAGGCTATTGCTTGGTTACTTTTAAATAGGTAAAGAATGTCCCAAAGCCAGATTTTATAACTAAAAGGGAAACAGAGTGAAAAAAATTGGAAAATTCTCAGTCTAGCCTGGGAAAGAACAAAGAAAAAGCATCTAAGTGTGCATCCCAGCAACTGCGTGCTAAGGAGATTAAGACTGATAAAAGAGAGCTAGGAACTACACATCAGGTCAATGGGAATAACAGCCTCAAGGTCCTCTCAGAAATCTTTAAGGCCACCTGTGCTATCACAGATCCAGCAGCTGTGAAGGGCAGAATGTTTTAAAATCAGACTGGAGTAGCCATTTGAATCAAGTGGCTAGACCCTATAAAATGGAGATTCTAGAACTGTCTATTTTATGCACGCCTGTAATCCCAGTAGCTCAAGAGGCTAAGGCAGGAGGATTGTGAATTCAAAGCCAGCCTCAGCAAAGGCAAGCTGCCAAGCAATTCAGTGAGACCCTGACTCTAAATAAAATATAAAATAGAACTGGGGATGTGACTCAGTGGTCCAGTGGTTGAGTGCCCCTGAATTCAATCCCCAGTACACCACCCCCAAAAGAAGTATATTTCTTCAGCCCATCCTCAAAGACCTGAAGTAAGTCTTGCTCCAACTGGTAACTTGGCTTCACCATGGGCATGATAGATTCAGAGAGACCTGAGTGATTCCAGGGCAAAGGCATGCTATCACACTCAGAGATAT
>JAJEJO010004732.1:0-29034 GCA_020662805.1 Glaucomys volans
CCAATCCCAAAAATCCAAAAGCCGAATGGTCTCTCTGATAAATGAATGATGATGCATAATGTGGGGGGGAAAGATGGCAAGAATGGAGGAAAGATAGCTAGCATAGAGGGAAGGAAGGGGTGGGGGCGGGTGGGGAGTAAAATCAATAACAGAGTGTGTGACTCTACTTTGTGTTCTTCCATTCCTCTTTTTGTGAAGCTTATGGTTTACCTTAAATCCTTGAGCATGTTTATAATCATTCTTTTGATGTTCATATCTTCTAATTCTTTTATTTCTGCCATTTCAGTGTATATTTGTATTGACTTTTTATTTGTTACCACTATCTGTCTTTGTCTATTCACTATATATATTTTTGATACCAAGCATAAAAGTGTTGGTAAATATTTGAATTTCTTTTTTTTTGTTTTTTTTTTTTTGTTTTTTTTTGCCGTGCTGGGGATTAAACCCAGGACCTTGAGCTTGCAAGGCAAGAATTTTACCAACTGAGCTATATCCCCAGCCCAAATATTTGAATTTCTTTGTCAACTTTTAAAAAGTGTTGAAATTTATTTTCATGACAGTTAATTTACTTATGGGTGAGTTTGATGCCTTAGAAGATTATTTTTCTGACCATTAAGATTGTTCTAAAGCAGTTTTAACTCTATGACCTTTGGAACCATACTACAAATATATGATTCTTTTATTGGTATGCACTGAATTCTGCAAGTTTTCAACAGGGTCTCTCCACTTGGGCTGGTATGAACTTGAAGGTCTTCTAGCCCTGTGAGAGCTTAAAGAAGCATTCAGTGCTTAAATCCCCACCAGCTTTTCTTTGTCTCACACTGCGGAATTCACCCTATGCACATACAATATTCATCCACAGACCGATAGGTACCTTTTGTATAATTATCTAGCTCTTTCTCTACACATACCCACTTTCCCACAATTTTGATCCACAAATTCTATATGCATCTGCTTTCCCAATTCCTTTCTTGGTTTCATCAACTCAATGAGACCACTAGGTTCTCTCAAAATCCTCCACCTTGTGATGTGGTCCAGAAGCTGCCTCGAAGGTCAAAGTTGGGCAAGAGATTTGCTCACATCTCTCCATTCTCTCATGGATCACAGTCCTTTCCTGCCCTTTGATCGGTAGCTACAAACTTTTGGTTCACATTTTCTCCAGTTTTATAGCTATTTTTCATATCAGGTATTCCATTATAAGGTGAAGCTAAAGTCTTTACAGCCTTTGTGGAAACTGGTCGCTTTTGGTGGTAGTGATTATATATGCCGTTATAATTTTCTTTTTACTCTGTCCTGTGTAGTGACGTTCTTATAGTTTCTTGTCACAGAGAATATATTTCTTATAAAATTAGACTATTTATATATATATGTTATATATTTAATATTGGTGTGAACATTCATTACCTGAAACAAATTGATCCTTACGTACCATGGGTTTAACGGTTAACTGCAATAATCAGGTATTTTTGTGAATAGATAAATGAATAAGAAGCATTATTTTTTAAACTATTCATAGATATATGTGTGTGTATTTATGCCATAATTTGTTTACATATATATTTAATAATACATACATGGCAAGAATTAGGTGCAGCTTTTTTCCTCAATGCAATATAATGCAAAAGTTGAAGAAACACTAAAATTTTAATATATATTAAGTGTTTTTATTTATTATTTTACACATTAAATATTTTATTTCTTGCATCGTGTACATTTCATAGCTTTTCATCTTTTTATTCTAGCTTGTCACAGAGTACAATCTGAAATTTGGAGAAAACATCCTAAGAGGGACCTTAGATCTCTGTTATGTCAGCACTACCTACCTCCTATCAGGATCCTCTCAGCATCACACATGGCTTACCATCTGGAGCTCCAAGCCCATCGTGCTCTCTCCACCCTAAGGCTTGACCTGCCTTTCCCAAAATAATTTCTTGTCAAAAACCAGTCTACATAGTTAGAAGATCTTCCAACTTTTAAAAAGTATTCCAGATCAAAGAAACATCAATCTTATTAATTTTTAACAAACTGACTTCTTAATATTTAACAAACTTTAATATAAAAAGTAGTCACAATTTATGCAAATGAATTATTTTGAACCATAACGTGGAACAGTTTTTTCGCAAGAGGAAGAGTTTCTTTCTCCCTACTGATTTACAGATAAGGTTCTATTTTAGCTCTTTAGACCTATAATGAAGACAATTCCCTACTGCCAAAAGCAAGAAGTTATAAAATTGCTAATGCTATTGAATGACCATGTTCTGGGAGTAAGTTTTATTTAATAAGCAAGTGTGAAGCATTAGTGTTACTAGAAGCAAACTGGCCTTAATCCATCTCTAGAGTGCTTTCTAGTACAGAGATGCGAAAAACATGAAAATTTGGAAAACTGGTGATTAAACAGAAATGCATTATCCTTATGAGAAATGCATCTTTGTTTAAACATTCCAGGGCCTGAATACTGAAGAGACCAGAAAGAAACTCCATCTTGTAACCTATGGAAAGATGAATGGATACTACATCTCTGGAGAGGTTTTGGCCATGATTAAGCTCAGCAATGTGTTATTTTATGGAAATATTTTGTGGCAAATGGATAGTAATTAAATACATTTGTACAACAATACTTTTTGAAACATCAATTTTAGTGGCAAAGTCACAGTTTTAAAAACATGCCTTTGAAATTTTATATAACAAACTAATTGTACTTTTAAATAATTATCTATTATCTAATTATCTATATAGGCAGAGCTATCTCTTCCTCCTCCTCCTTCTTCTTCTTCTTCTTCTTCTTCTTCTTCTTCTTCTTCTTCTTCTTCTCTCTCTCTCTCTCTCTCTCTCTCTCTCTCTCTCTCTCTCCTTCTGTATATCCATCCATCATCTATCTATCTGGTTTTCCAAATAGAAGAGAGTTTTTAATGTCATAGAGTTACTTCAAAAATAAAGTACAAAATTATTTGCTTAAAATGATCAGATTTGTGACCTTACTGTAATGGTTTAAATAAGAGGTATCTCCCAAAACTCATGTGTGAAACAATGCAAAAGATTTAGAGGTGAAATGACTGGGTTATGAGAGTGGGTTATGAGAGCCCTAACCCAATCAGTGCATTAATCCTCTGATAGGGATTAACCTAGTGATGACTATAGGCAGCTACATCATGGATAGAGGAGGCAGGTCCCTAGAGGTGTGCCTTTGGGGTTTATATTTTCTCCTTGGTGGGCAGAGCTCATTCTCTCTCTGCTTCCTAATCATCATGTCCTGCTCTGCTTTTCTCTACCACACTCTCTCACCATGATGTTCTGCCTCATCTTAGGCCCCCAAGGAATGGAGTGGGCCATCTATAGAGTGAGACCTCTGAAACCATGAACTCCCAAATAAATTTGTCCTCCTCTAATTGTTCTTACAAAGGCTTTGGTCATGGCAGCAAAAAGGTGACTAAAACTCTTGCTTTCCCTAAAAAAACCTCTCATAATTAGAGGCAATATCCCAAGGATGTGTAATTATGCTTTTACATATGCATAAATTGTTTAAGAGAAAGACACAAAACCATATATTAATGTTAGTTATTGAAGCATGGAAGAAAAGGAGAGATTTAGGTGGCATCACTGAACTTTTTCTTCATTATTACTTTGAAGTGGTTTTATATTTACATTATCATTCATTTATTTTGTGTTTGAAGAATAATAATAATGGAAAAATTTATATGAGATGTTAACATTAGTATGTAGCTATTGTATATTTTTAAATCACATCATGTGTAAATGTATGAAAAATGTGTATAGTATTTAAACGTATGGAAATGTTGACTTATAGTATTAAATGATTTTCAGTCAGTTTTCTAGTTTTGAACACTCAAGCACTGCTTTTTAAGGATTAGGAAAGTTTTGCATCAGTAGTTACCCTAATAAAGACTTCCCCAAATGTTTACCTGAGTCACATCTTGAATTTCATGAGGCATTCCTGAACTTAGGTTTATAAATTATTTTCTTATTTAAAAGTAAAGCATTTTCTTCTTAGATCTTTTAAATTAATTTTTAAATTAATTTAAAAAATATTTTTAGTTGTAGATGGTCACAATACCTTTATTTTATTTATTTATTTTTATGTGATGCTGAGGATCAAATCCAGTGCCTCACATGTGCTAGGCAAATACTTCACGATTGAGCCCCCGCTCCGGCCCCTTAAATTTATTTTTGATAACATTTCATTTCAAGTTTATGTAAGCAAATAAAATTCATTTTATTTACAAGTGACTAGTTAAAGGTCAACATATAAGCACTTTTTTGTTATTTAAAATATTTCATGGAGTAAATCCAGGCATAGGTGTATGCATACAGTATTACACTAGATCAAATGATGTGAATTAGGATTAGGAACCAAATTCAATAGAAAATTATTTAGTACATTGGTTTCTCTTTCTTGTCAAATTGTTTCATTTTTCTGTAATAATTGTTTTGTGCAAGTTCCGAGATTGTTTTTTGATACTCAAATAACAGCCTACAAACTAGCAGAATCCTTGCTGATCCAAACATGGTAAACAGATGGAAAATACTATACTACCCTTATTACACTATGTGTAATAAGTTGAGGTGCACATTCGGATATTACACATAGATTTTCAAAAGAAACTTTATGGTTTTCAAAAAACAAAAGACATTTACTAGATATTGTGGTTATTTTCAAAGTTAACTATTTGGTAAATTTGAGATGGTGAAAGGGTATAAGTTAAACAAAAGTATAAATTATATTTTTAAATAAATGATCTATTTTTCCATATGAACTGTATCCATAGGTAATAAAGAAATTATTATTGTACTGAAAGAATTATAATACTGTCCTAGCCATCTAGAATGAATTATAAATTAAACAGTAAAAGTGTGCATTGGCTAAAACTGTCTTACACAGAAAGTTGCAATATCTCAGGTTGATAACATAAAAGAACATCAGAGTGCTTATTATTGACTTAAAGATCTTGGTCAAATTGAGTGCCTGAATAGGTAATATAAGCATCAGAATACAGTTGCATTCAATCACTGTTTCCTTCCAGTGGAAGGAAATGAGCATTATATATGAAATCCTTAATAAATAAATGAGCATTATATATGAATAAATGAGCATTATATATGAAATCCTTAAAAAACTGGCTGCTCAGGGAAGTAACAGGAGCCCAGAAACTGGAGAAACTGCCAAGAGTATTGGCAGTCAGTGTTATTGAAGCCCATAGATCCAGGAGTTCATAAGATGGGCGAAGGGATGGCAGAAATCTTAATATTTGCCTCAAATATGAGAAATGAATCTAAAGCTTTAGGCTTACCTTCCCCTTGCTATGACTGGAACTAGGCAGGGCTGTCAAGGAGGGGAAGGAGCAGTGTTAGTCTCATTGCATTCTTATTCCTGAAGGACAGGACACACTTCCTATGGGTGTTTGCAGTGCTTCTCCATGTGTACTTCTTCCCCAGTATCAGATTTAGCCATGTGACTTGCTTGTGCTGATAAAATATGAATGAACTTAATAGTGTGCCAAGTTCTAAGCCGCTTTATGCAGCATTTGCATGCATCCGCTTATTCTCTCTAATTGAAGTGTGAATTTCAAATTACATAATGAATTGGGGAAACAATTTGTAGCGGAAAGGAATAAGCATCCAATTATGTGACAGGTACTCTTGTCTAGGATTATTTATTCTTACATTCAATAATCATTTGGTGAGAGCTTATAATGCACTAGGTTCTTTGGCAGGTATTGAGGACATAGAGTGTGGCCACTTGTTTTAGTCAGTTATTTCAGCTGCTGTGACTGAAGGACTCCACCAGAACAAGTGTAAAGGAGGAAAGGTTTATTTGAGGGCTCGATGAGGTTTCAGAGGTCTCGATCCACAGACAGCAGGCTCCATTCCTTGGGGCTCCAGGTGGGGTAGAACATCATGGCAAAAGAGTGTAGCAAAGAGAAGCAGCTCAGAAGATGATTAGAATGGATATATATATAGAGAGAGAGACTTCAAGCTTCAGATACAAATTATATACCCCATAGCCTCACCTCCAATGAACCACTTCTTCTGACCACACCCCACCTGCCTCCAGTCACCATTCAGTTAATCACATCAGGGATTAATTCAGTGATTAGGTTAAGGCTATAACCCAAACATTAATCCTCCAAACCTTCTTACGTTGTGTCACACACGAGCTTCTGGGGGACACCTCACATCCAAACTGCAACAGCATTTTACATTCTCACAGAAACCAGAGTTCAGGTGTTCCAACAAGGGTTGCATGCTCTCTCTCCAGAACTGTCTCCTTTACCTTTCGGGAGCTCAGTATATAGAAATGTGGCTAACAGAGAAAATAATTAGCTACTAAACAGTAAAGAAATAAGAAAACAGGCAATTGAGATGAAGCAAGGGCATGGTCAAAATATATTGAAACGTAAGGACAAGCTACCCAAGCAGAAATGGGAAAAGAAGTATAAGGGTATGCATACAAAAGAATGTACACAAATAAAAGCAGGAAGCGTGTCCTACACAATGTAATCTAGTTTGATGCTGATGCAGGAGTGAATTTCCCACAAATGATTTCAAGACTGGAAATGCTGTAAAAATGCACTTAATTTAACGAAAATATCTACAAGACAGAATGTAAAGAAAAGATATGGAATGAAAATGTAGCCTGCAGACCTAAATAATCAGATCAAGAACCAAAATAATCTCAGAATAAATATGAAAATTAATTCAAAATAGTCAGAAGTAGAGTGTGGGAGGAGGAAATAATACAATCATATAGGCTTTTTATGAACCTTTGTATTATGTCATAGAGAGACATTATAAAAATTCAAGTATGAGGAAAGAATTATTTTGACCATCAACTGGTGGGAAAAAATCTTATAAAAAAGGGAGCCAGTCAACACAGACTCAGACTTCTCTATATACTTTCAACCTGATTTAAACAACATATACTGTCTATATTCCTACAGATATATCAAATGGCACCCAATAAATATGCACATTTTTAATGTTTGTTTATGTCAGTTAGCAATAATTCCAATTTAAACTTTTAAAAATGAAAAGAAAATATCTCTAGCACTATTGAAATGCTTGGAAACAGTAACAACCAAAAAGCTCTGAAGGATGGAAAGCGTAACCTAAGAATATTAAAGTCAACTAAGATGTTTTCCAGGTATAAAATCTAAAATAACAGGCAGAATAAACTATGAACCTACTCAGGGTTAACAATACACATGAGACCTCCTTAATCAATTGGAAGACACATATCCAACCAATTAAGAAATGAGATAAGTAAAACACTCAAAATGAGAAAATCCTTGTGTCTGAGTTCATTTAAACCAAAAAATGTGAATATTTACTTAACAGATTAAAAATGCTTTGAGGTGTTACAGTATTATAATAATAATTTCACTAACAAAAATTTAAAAGTTAAGAGAGAATTTAGAAGATGTGTAAGAATACTAATGACTTAGTCAAAGGATGATTTCTAAAATTAAAACAGTTGAAAATCACCCAAGGATTCCAGCCTTAACATGTTCCATAATTGCTTTTCTTATCTTTAGAATGATCTTTTAATATTATGTTTTGTAGTGAAAAAATTTTAATTAAACACATCTATGAGTTCTTTGTTTAATTTCACTTTCTTTTCTGATATTATATTAAGGTTAATGAATTTCTTTAAAATAGAGAGATTTTGTACTATTTTAATATAGATCAATATATTTATCATTTGATCACTATACATATGCACTAAATATACCAGGGATTATATTCTTACATGAGAATCCTGAAGTATTAGCAAATTAGTCCAACAACATTTAAAAATAAGTATACAGCATGAATAAGTATTATTATTTAGAATATCTGTGTTAGTCAGCTTTTCATTGCTCTCACCAAAATACCTGATGGGAAAAAAATTAGAGTAAGAATTATTCATTTTGGTCTCACAGTTTCAGAGGTTTTGTTCTATGGTTAGTCAGCTCCCTTGATCCAGGCAGTGGAGGTGAGGAAGAAACATCATGGCAAAAGGGGAAGACAGAGAAAAGCTTCTCAGCTCATGGCAGCCAGGAAGCAGAGAGAGAGAAAGAAGTGGCCAGGAACAGATTCAGTCCCTAAGTTCGGTCCCAGTGACCTACTTCACCTGCCTACAGTTACTACCCAGTAGTCTTTTCAGATTATTAACCCATTAAATTGATTAATCCACTGATGGGATTATTGTCCTCCCAGTAGAATGGTTCACTCTGAACATTGCCTAAAACATGAGCTTTGTGGGGGACATTCTAGTTCCAAACCATAACAATATGCAATTCACATTCTCCATTTGAAAATAAAATATGTAATCAATCATATGAACAAGTTAAGAAAACAGATGGTATCAATTTATACAGAGCAATCATATCACAAAATAAATATCTGTGAGTACATACTACTACAAATAAATGATTGAATGTAAGTGGTAAGAAGAAAAAATCTTCTTCTCAGAATTCCAAATAATGTATGTCCATATTATGCCCTCACAGAACTGGGCCACAACTCCTCTTTCTTTAAATGTGCAATATCCTCATGACTTTCTTCCAAATATGGTAATATGAAAAGGGAAGAGAGTTATTTAATAGTGAAGAAACTATGAAGGGAAGTCTAAGGAACAGTCATACCAAGAGGAAGTCAGGAGACATGTACCTAATGAACTCTGGCATCCTTAGGACGACATGAAGTAACAACTAAGGACATCTGAGAAAAGTTTAGAGTAAAAACAATGTGTCTATTTGTTCATTAAGTGTCATAAAACTACCATATTAATGTAAAATATTAATAAGAGGGGAAAGTGTGTGGTATATGGAAAATCTCTGTATTATATTCACAATTTGTCTGCAAATCCAAAACTACTCTAAACACTGAAATTTATGTAAAAGAAAATTAATGATGATTATAGCTGGGTGGTAGATTTAAGGGTGTGTTTCCCCATTATTACTTTGCTAAGATAATTTAACTTCTCTGTAAAAATAATGTGTTTACAATGATCCCACTTTAGAAATTGTAGATAATTTCATGATATTGTGTGTAGCTGTTCTAAATTTTACATCAGTAAAATTTATTTTATTTCTTCATCATGTTATATAAAACATTTGAATACATTTGATATTGTTGTATTTTATCAATCAGTACAAACCAACAAATCATTTTTGGGAAAAGTTATGATGTACAAACACAAGCATAGTAATTTTTAAAATTTTGAAAAATTATAAATGTTTTCTGTTTAGGTTTGGGTATTCAGAATATAAAGATTGGGAAAACCCAAAAAATTACAAAGAGGAAAAAGTAAAAGAAATATTTCCATCTTATAATGAATTCTCTAGACTTCATTTCATCATTCATCCATCCAGTGCTTTTTAAATTTAATCATCCACTTATTTATGATAAAACTTTATTTTCTAAGATATATATATATATATATATTTATCAACTGTTTCTCTGTAAATACTGTACTGATTTCTCTCATTTTCTCTTTTTCTTATAAAACACACACACACACACACACACAAATACACATACACATTCAAGCATACATCAGTTTCTTGGGATTTAGAAACCAGGGTTTGAGTGTAGCTAGCTTAATATATTCTCTTCAGATTGTCTTTCCTCCAAAATAATGTAGCTCCTTCAACTCTCAATCAACATTAGAGTTAGGCACAACATTAAGTTTACTTGTTATCACCTACTTAAAAAGTATGTCAGCTGGGCATGGTGGTATATGCCTATAATACCAGCAGACTGAGAGACTGAGGCAGGAGAATCACAAGTTCTCGATCAACCTCAACAACTTAGTGAGATAGTCTCAAAATAAAACAATAGAAAGGGCTGAGGCTGTGACTCAGTGGTTAAGCACCCCTGGGTTCAATCCCTGGTACAAAAAAAGAAAAAGAAAAAAAATGTTGATATTATTAAGTGCTGGGCTCTCTTTGCATGTCAGAATATAATTATATAAAACTGATGCTAAAAGCAATGCTACTTCAACAAGTTAAACAAGTCATGAATGTACAATATAGATTAATTAGCAAGACAAAGTTTCTGTGAAAGGTTCTCTTGCCTTAGGTATTTCTCAATACATAAAATCATGCAGCTTGCTTGTGATAAGACGAAATTGTTTTCATTTATAGAAAAATTTTGATTTCAGCTTCTTAAGTTTGGAACAGAGTTATGATGCACAATATAAAAGAAAAGAAGAGAAAAGAAAAAATAGAGAAAACAGGTATATATATCAACAAGGAGAGGCCTGCTGACAAGGATCTAGCCAAGAAGCCAAATTTTTACAAAAATTCTTTTTCTCCTTTTTTACATATATATGAATAAACAGAATTTACAACTTGGTCTCTCTCTCTCTCTCTCTCTCTCTCTCTCACACACACACACACACACACACACACACACACACACAATGGATAGCAATTTTATTTTGAATTTATGAAACTTCTCTTCATTACATAACACAGTAAGTTGTGTTTTTCCTGTTCTGTCCCTCTTCCCCTCCTCCCTCTCCTCTCCCTGTCCTCTTCTAGCCTCATTGTACAGAGGTTGCCTGGGAAATGGTGGGAAGATGCTTTAAATTTTTCTCACAGCTTATCCACTGAGTCAAAGAATCAGTCTTTGGTGACATGAAAACTAAGCAGCCAAACCTATTTTGGCTGTTTGCTGATTCTTTTTCTTTCAGACAAAGTATTGACCTTTCAGTTACCTACCATTTGTCACATGCATGCAGAGATAGTGATTCTCAGGAGAGAGGAAAACTTACAGAAGCAAGAGAAATGTGGTGTGTGTGTGTTGGGGGATGGGTGCCAGACTTGGCATTTCATACTGTAGAATATGTAGTACCCAAAATTAAGCATTAGAAAGTAGAAGCAGACAGGAAAGCAAGAAAGTATACAAAAAACTATAGCAGCTCATGATTATTTTGAAAAATACTTCCTCGTATCAGAGCTACTGATAATCAAATAGAAGATTCACAAATAGGCTGCAATCTCATTACAGTGATGTACAAGGAAAGAATCTGTAGGAAATTATGGATTGCACTTGGAGTTTTAGATGATAAATTGTCCTTTATATGTGGACCAAAAAGGAAATAGCCAAGTGGACAGAGAGCAAAGTGAGTGATACTGGTAACGATAGTTGTTTATTGTTGCTATTGTAGCATCAGCAGCAGCAGCCACCAAAATTTACTGCACATTGCCCAATCCCAAATAATATTTCAAAAACTTTGCACATATTATAGAGTTTAATAATCAAAATAACTAAGAAGGAATTTCTATCACTAGCCTCATTTTATAGTCCAGGAAGCAGAGATAGAGAATGTTCAATTAATTTGCCAAGCTGGGAGCAGTTGGCTCAGACCCGTAGTCCCAGTGACTTGGGCGGCTGTGGCAGGAGGATCACAAGTTTAAGGCCAGCCTCAGCAACTTGGTGAGATCCTGTCTCAAAATAAAATATAAAAAGGGGACTGGAGATGTAGCTCAGTGGTAATGCATTCCTGGCTTCAATCCCAAGGAACATACACACACACACACACACCACACACACACTTGCCAAGGTCACAGAATTAGTAAGCAATAGTATTGTAAGTGTTAACAGTACATGGGACTCAAATTTGTCATAGAGAGTTTGAACTGAAGTCAGCCTTACGTTATTGGTAGCACATGTGATTTTCACAAAAACATCCCACTTAATAAAATTTAAGTAACATTTAAATTAGGAATTGTAAAACATGGTTGTGTGTTATTTGGATACAAACTATATTCCAACCCTGCATATTACTATCATCATTCTTTGGGAAGGAGGAGATCCTCTATTCCTTTTAATATTTTATTTTAAAATGTTCTAAAACTTTAAATCTCTACAATCCTAGATCTTAATTTATTTTATTTTTAAATATGGAACTGTTAATGAGCTTTCTGTCCCCTGAGAGTCATTTAATTTGAAATCTAAGAATGCACAAACCTTTCTGGGTTTCTAATTGATTAGAATTATAAGTAATTCAATTAAATGAGCTCATTTTTATTTTTAATGAAGTTGTTACTGTAATAATTATTTGCTGAGTACTGCAGTTCAAGCATCTAAATATATTTCTTCTATTTACTTAAATAATTTCTTTGGTAAATTAAAACAATGACTTCTTTATTTCAATACTTAATCTTTCCCTCACAAAGATGTCAATAAACAACCCTTTTGGTATCTTTCCAACATTCAGACACTGCCACATTATTTTCAAAGTAAAACAATCATTTCATGACTATGTATAAAAATAGACTAGTATTACTGGAATGTACTAGATTGTCAATGTTGCTATCTTATTTTCTAATCTTAGAAGAGTAGTATACTGTGTTCCCATGCAAGTCTATGAAGAACTGAAGGAAGGAGGAAAAGCACGTTTTGGATAAAAACAAAAGTTAAAACTAGGTAGAGGAAGGAAGAACCTGAGGGTTTGAGATAGAAAGTAGAAAATAATCAAAATATTTTAAAGTTGAAAATGTACAGGTAATAATAAATGAACATACATGATTTAGTTGTGCTGGGATCATTTCTAATTAAGGAAAGAAAAGCAAATCAGAGAGTTAGGATGGAAGTTGGAACTTTCAGTTTATATATTATAAGACATACAATAACTATATAGATAATATTGTATATATTTTATATATATGTATATATATATATAAATATATATATACATACTATATTCTCTACATGTATCCCTGTGCCTAAAGCAAATGATCTTGTGGAGCATTAGTGTACTCAGCAATGCATGTTGATGCATGGGAGGCAATTTAGTGGAAGGAGAATCTAAAACATAGTATGTGGAATAAGAAAAGCAGGCTAAAGAAGTGAATAACATGTTCAACGTAAAGCAAAGTTTTATCACAGCTGTAGGCACTTCCAAGGGACATAAGATGAATTGGTGATTCAAGTGATTGAAACAAGGTCAATTTCCTCTATTTGTTGAGCCAGGTAGAAGAAGGATAATGATTCATGGATGAATGCAGGACACTGAGAAATGGTATTGATGATGGGACTGGGAGTAGAGAGGTGATTTAACTTAGCTTCCTTGGCTTACTATTCAAAGGATGAAGACACAGAGTATCTTTCAAAAAGGGGTGTTGATATAAAAAAAAAAACTACTTTCTTGGACTATTAACTCCTTTAGAAGATTTTTCGAGCACTTTTGGCATAAAAAGAAACAGTTTAATCAACTGCACATTATTCAGGAAACTTATTCCGTGCATTCAGTGTGTTTACTGTGCATTATGTAGGAAACTGATTTAGTATATTAAGTGTTTTGATGATGTAAGATTGAAAAATGTACAATTTTACCATCTTTGCATGTTTCCTAGACTATAATTGTTAAAATGTTGTACTGAAATATTCTTAATATTTCATTTGACTTTGAATGTGAAGATAACTCCTGCAAAAAATAAAAATATTTACAATTAAATGTTGCATTAAAATCATAGTGAATCTTGAAAACAAGAAATAAAAGCCTTTATGGAGCATAGTAAGAAAGGTCACCCAACATTGATGCTCAAAGAGAAAGGTCACCCAACAATGATGCTCAAGAGAAAAATAAAATACTCATGATCTTCAAGGACTGGATTACCTAGAAGAGAAATAGAATCTCCCACTCCTTGGAAATAAACCTACACTAATATATCTGAGAGTACATAAAGGATGTCTTAGGACATGTTAAAGAAAATTAAAAAGCACTTTGGAAGAAAGCAGTGAGCACAAGAACAGGAAAGGAAGTAAATTAGCAAATCATGCTGATGATCAATATAAGTGTAGGAATTTAACTGTTTTTAAAAAAATTATCATAATTGGAATAATCCAATTGGAATGTTTAAAAGCAGCTTGAAATAAGAAATTTATATATTGATAATATAGAAATTAGCAAAGAGATAGTTGAAAAGAGAAAGCAAGATTTTGATTTGCTAAAAATATGAACATATGTGTGTATTTTTTGTTAAAATTTAAGTAAAAGACTCTTAAAAGATACAGATGTATATGCCATGTAGTCTGGTAAAGAAAAAGATGAAAGACAATCTATGTGAGAGAAGTCCCCAGAAGGAAAGTGAAGGAAGAACTGAAGAAGATCCATTGAATGGTTCAATGGTTCAGAGCAGAATGGTTCCTGTAAATAAGTCCACATGCCCAGAGACGACATGTATGAGTGAACCCGCCCTTCAAAAGCGGAGACTTCTTTTGGTTTAAGAAAAAAAAATTCCAAATAAATCAGAAATCATTAAGAACAATGAATCCATATGTTCCTTTATATTCAGAGATGCATTTTTGATTAAAAAAAGCTCATTAGAGATAAATGTCTTAAAGTGAATTTAGATAAATTGAGTAGGAACATAAACATTGAAGAC
Source organism: Glaucomys volans (assembly GCA_020662805.1). Taxonomy (NCBI): domain Eukaryota; kingdom Metazoa; phylum Chordata; class Mammalia; order Rodentia; family Sciuridae; genus Glaucomys; species Glaucomys volans. The sequence goes on from JAJEJO010004732.1 coordinate 14,397, forward strand.
AAGTAAAATCAACGTCTTCAAAGAGGTTTTGCTGCAAAGCACAGAAGATAGAGTGAACTATCAGAAAAAAAGTGAAAAGGGGGGACAAGAACAGTCATGTTTTATTAATTTTTTTGGAGAAGCAAGAACAGCAGTACTGCGTGTTCATGAAAATGATACAACAAAAAGTGAAAATATTGGGAAAGAAGGAAAAATTGTGGAAAATTCCTGCAGAAATATTTTACATGGACAACAGGGCCTACCTACAGTTTAATAACCAAGAAGTAACATGTTCCTTATAATAGTCATAAATAAAATAGCACAATTATCTTAAAATATCCCTAATAATAATACAGATGGGTACAATAATGAGCAAATGGTTAAGAATGATCATGAATGGCCAGTGTTTTGATTCATGTGTTCTAACTCACGATGGTGCATCCACAAATACTTTAAAATGTTAATTATGCTCCAAAGCTTTAAAGACAGATGTAGCAGTAAACAACAAAAGAGCAAAAAGCAAACTTTTGGCACTAGTTGACTTTGTGAGTGAGAAATATGAAGGCTTATTTTGAATGTTATATTCTGCTGGGTCACTGAAAATTATTTCTATGTGAATGTATTATCACCTGAAATCTATTAGAAAAAAGTAACCTTTTTTGAGGCAACAAATTATAGTACATTTTCCCAATGGACTAAAAGGATGCAATTACCCAGAATAAGATAAATCTCTACATGTTGACAAAGAAAGATGTTCCAATATATTACAAAGTGAAAAAATTATAGCTACTGAAAAATACATATTAAATTCTGAATGCACATCCTTAGGTAGAGGATGGATTTGGAGAAAAGAAAAGAAAATGTGTCAGTTGAACTTTTTAAGAGCTATGAACATGAATTACTCAGCTAATTATTGTATTATTAACTAATAAAGCTTAATAACCAATAAGAATTCTAAAAAGAGATTTCTGAAAAAGGTTTGAATTAGAGTAGAAGGGTATATGACATTTGGGAAAATAAAGAACTTTCTCCTTTTGATGCCAGAATAACGTCATGGAGCTTCCATTGACTTGCATCAATTCTATCATTCTCAGTAACACTGATTACTGACCCATAAGAAATGAGTATCTAACTTTCTTTTAGAATTTCTAAAGAGATGAGGACAATAGGTCACATCTTACCTTTCCAAATTGACTCTCTGTGCAATATTTTCTATAACCTTGATTCCCTACATGTGAATTATGAGAATCACTTTGATCATTAATTGGGTCATTGTATGTGTTTAAATTCCATGAGCTATCTAAACAGTGAAACTGTCCTAGATTCTCTTCTATTCTAGAACAAGAGATATGGTCAATATAATACCATGTTCACCCTCTTTTGAGCTTTTAGAAGCAAATAATTGGGTCATAGTTATTAAATAATTAAGCTATAAAAATCAAGCAGGTTATCCAAACCAAGTAGTCATGTATGTCGTTACTTCTATTTACATATTTGTATGGTGGGGAAGAGGGAGAGGAGATTGAACAGCTCTGGTGGTAGCTCAAATCAGATCTTTATTTTTGTCTTTAACTTCAACTCTCCCTGAGAATTACCTACCTATACATCTAATCTTAAAAAGTAAAATTTGTGTTTAAGAATAATTGAAGTTTCAAACTTAGAGTGCCAAAAATGCCTTCTAGAGCCAGGAGAGCTCACAGAGAGGGCTAAACATTCAGGATATCAATCAACAGTTTGCGTCTGTATCATAGCCATGATATTTGAATCTTCTGGTTTTTAAAATTATTTTATTTACACCTATTTTATATGTTTTTACATAAGATCAAATGATCTTACTGTTTAATATGTACCGATACAAACATAGAACTAACAAACATGGTTGTTAATAATACTTTTTTTCCTTTTTGACCCATAGTTTATTTTATTTATTTATTTATTTTTATTTTTACACACCTCATTTTGATTCATTGTATACATATGGGGTACAAATTTTCATTTCTATGGCTATCTTTTCTCCATTGTTTGTTTTTGGCTCCTTTGTCTAATTTGAGCTAACTGTATTTTTGTGGGTTTGTCCCTGTGTCTTCTATTCTGTACCATTGGTCTGCCTGTCTATTTTGGTGCCAGTACCATGCTGTTTTTGTTACTATTGCTCTGTAGTACAGGTTTGGGTCTGGTATTGTGATACCTCCTGCTTCACTCTTTCTGCTCAGGATTGTTTTGGCTATTCAAGGCCTCTTATTCTTCCATATGAAGTTCATGATTGCCTTTTCTATTTCTATGAGGAATGTCATTGTAATTTTGATTGGAATTGCTTTGAATCTGTATATTGCCTTTGGTAGAATGGCCATTTTGATAATATTAATTCTGCCTATCAAAGAACATGAGAGATCTTTAGATCTCCTAAGGTTTTCTTCAATTTCTTTCTTTACTGTTCTATAGTTTTCATTGTAGAGGTCTTTCACCTCTTTTGTTAGATTGATTCTCAAGTATTTTATTTTTTTGATGCTATTGTGAATGGAGTAGTTTTCCTGATTTCTCTTTCAGAGGATTCATCACTTATGAAAAGAAATGTATTAGATTTATGCATATTGATTTTATATCCAGAAACTTTGCTGAACTCATTTATTAGTTCTAGAAGTTTTCTAGTAGAATTTTTGGGTCCTCTAAATATAGAATTGTCATCAGCAAATAGTGACAGCTTGAGTTCTTTCTTTAATTTCTTTGGTCTGTCTAATTGCTCTGACTAGTGTTTCAAGGACAATGTGAATAGAAGTGGTGAAAGAGGGCATCCTTGTCTGGTTCCAGTTTTCAGAGGGAATGCTTTCCGTTTTTCTCCATTTAGAATGATGTTAACTGTTGGCTTAGCATAGATAGCCTTTACAATATTGAGGTATGTTCAAACTATCCCTATTTTTTTGAGTGTCTTAAGCATGAAGGGTGCTGTATTTTATCAAATGCCTTCTCAGCATCTATTGAAATAATCATATGATTCTTAACTTTGAGTCTATTGATGTAATGAAGTACATTTATTGGTTTCTGGATATTGAACCAACCTTGCATCCCTGGGATAAACCCCACTTGATCATGGTGCACTATATGTTTAATATGTTTTTGTATGCAACTTCCCAGAATTTTGTTAAGGATTTTTGCATCTATGTTCATCAGTGATATTGGTCTAAAGTTTTCTTTTTTTGATGTGTCTTTGTCTGGTTTTGGTATCAGAGTGATACTAGCTTCATAGAATGAGTTTGGAAGGGTTCCCTCCTTTCCTATTTCATAGAATACTTTGAGGAGTATTGGTATTAGTTCTTCTTTAAAGGTCTTGTAGAATTCTGCTGAGAATCCATCTGGTCCTGGGCTTTTCTTGGTTGGTAGGAATTTGATGGCTTCTTCTATTTGGTGCCTGAATTTGATCTGTTTAAGCTGTGCTTGTCCTCCTGGTTCAGTTTGGGAGGTTCATATGTCTCTATAAATTTATTGATGCCTTCGGTATTTTCTATTTTGTTGGAGTATAGATTTTCAAAGTAGCTTCTAGTTATGTTTTGTATTTCAATGATATCTGTTGTGATATTTCCTTTTTCATCATGAATTTTAGTAATTTGAGTTTTCTCTCTCCTCTTTGTTAGTGTGGCTAAGGGTTTATCAATTTTGTTTACTTTTTCAAAGAACCAACTTTTTGTTTTGTCAAGTTTTTGAATTGTTTCTCTTGTTTCAATTTCATTGATTTCAGCTCTGATATTAATTATTTCCTGTCTTCTACTACTTTTGGTGTTGATCTGTTCTTCTTTTTCTAGAGCTTTGAGATGTAATGTCAGGTCATTTAGTTGTTGACCTTTTATTTTTTTAATGTATGAGCTCCATGCGATGAATTTTCCTCTTAGTATTGCTTTCAGAGTGTCCCAGAGATTTCGGTATGTTGTGTTGTTGTTCTCATTTACATCTAAGAATTTTTTTATTTCCTCCTTGATGTCTTCTGTTATCATTGCATCATTCAATAGCATATTATTTAGTCTCCAGGTGTAGGAGTAGTTCTTGTTTTTTATTTTATCATTGATTTCTAATCACATTCCATTATGGTCTGACAGAAAACAAGGTAGTATCTCTACTTTTTTATATTTATTAATGGCTTCTTTGTGGCATAGTATATGGTCCATTTTGGAGAAGGATCCATGAGCTGCTGAGAAGAAAGTGTATTCACTTGATGATGGATGAAATACTCTATTCATGTCCGTTAAGTCCATATCATTAATTGTATTATTTAGTTCTGTAGTTTCTTTGTTCAGTTTTTGTTTGGAGGATCTATCCAGTGATGAGAGTGGTGTGTTAAAGTCACCCACTATTATTGTGTTTTGGTCTATTTGATTCTTGAAATTGAGAAGGGTTTGTTTGAGGTATGTAGACGCTCCACTGTTTGGGGCATAAATATTTAAAATCATAATGTCTTGCTGGTTTATGGTTCCCTGAATCAGTTTGAAATGTCCTTCCTTATCCCTTCTAACTAACTTAGGTTTGAAGTCCACTTTATCTGATATGAGGATGGAGACTCCCACTCTTTTACTGAGTCCATGTGTATGGTATGTTTTTCCCCATCCATTCACCTTTGGTCTGTGGATGTCTTTTTTTTATGAGATGAGACAAAGATAGCATCTTGTTGGGTCCTTTTTAATCCAATCTGCCAGTCCATGTCTTTTGATTAATGAGTTTAAGCCATTAACGTTTAGGGTTATTGTGATATGATTTGTATTCCTGGTCATTTTGGTTTATTTTTGGTTTTTACCTTGACTTGGTTTCTCCTTTGTCTGTCTTTCCTTTAGGGAAGTTCCTCCCTTTGCTGACTTGTATTGTTGTTTCTCAGTTCCTCCTCATGAAATATTTTGTTGAGAATGTAGTGCAGGCTTTCTACTTGTAAATTCTTTCAGCTTTTGTTTATCATGAAAAGATTTTATTTCACCCTCAAATCTGAAGGTTAGTTTTGCTGGGTATAAGATTCTTGGTTGGCATCCATTTTCTTTGAGGGCTTGAAATATATTTTTCCAGGCCCTTCTTACTTTTAGGGTCTGAGCTGAGAAATCTGCTGATATCCGTATTTGTTTCCCCTTATATGTAATCTGATGCTTTTCTCTTGCAGTCTTTAAAATCCTCTCTTTATTTTGTATATAAGGTATTTTCATTATAATGTGCCTTGGTGTGGATCGGTTATAATTTTGGGCATTTGGTGATCTGTAAGCCTCTTGCATTTGATTTTCCATTTCATTCATCAGGTTTGGGAAATTTTCTGATATTATTTCATTGAACAGGTTGTTCATTCCTTTGGTCTGTATCTCTGTGCCTACCTCAATCCCAATAATTCTTGAATTTGGTCTTTTTATATTGTCCCATAATTCTTGGCAATTCCGTTCATGATCTCTTACCATCTTCTCAGTTTGGACAACTTTATTTTCAAGATGAAATATTTTGTCTTTACTGTCTGAGATTCTGTCTTCCACAAGAATCATTTTGTTGGTGATACTGTCTATTGAGTTTTTAATTTTGTTTATTGTTTCCTTCATTTCAAGTATTTGTTGTTGTTGTTTTTTTCACAATCTCTATCTCTTTTTTGAAGCTCTCTTTTGCTTCCTACATTTGCTTTTTATCTGTTTGTTGGGGTGATCATGCATTACCTGCATTTGCTCTCTTATCTCATCTTTCACTTCACAGATCATTTTAATTATATAGATTCTAAAGTCCCTTTCTGTCATTTCTACTTCCATGTTGTCATTGGACTCTGTCAAAATAGCATATTGGTTTGCGAGGGACACTTTCCCCCTGTTTTTTCATATTATTTCTGTATATTCCCTTCTATCAGTGAATAACTGAGGTAATGCAGCTTCCTATCTGTAGGTTTACTGTGACCCTGCAGGATTCCACTACCTTTCCTTGAAGGGGAAGATATCATCAGCACCCAATACAAACAATATGCAGTCCTACCTCAGAAACTCCCTACAAGGACATTGACAATTTGCAGTAAACAAATAGGATAAGATCAGTTATCTATTGTATAGCCATTTGCAATGAGCTCATCATTAGCATGGGGAAAGGGAGAAAGAGACTCCACCGGAATAGGTAAACAGAAAGAAAATAGAGTGAAAAGAGAAAAGTAGAAGGAAAATAGAGTAAGAAGAGAGAGAGAACAAAAAGAAAAAATAAAAAGTAAAAGATTAAAAACAGTGAAAAATAGGAAGTGAAAGTAAAAATTAAAAAAAAATAAAAATTTTTAAATAATTCACAGTAATACACTCCTCAAACTTCCCAATCCTCAGTGTCTCCCTGTGAGCTGTGGTACTTGTCAATCCATTTCCAGTTTCCTGTTGGTGTCTCACAAAGCAGGCCACCCCTCCGGGTGATGATAGCCACACTCTCAGAGGTAATTCAGAATATTTGCATCAGTCTTGAAATGAACTGGGGAGCCCCAGCCCAGGAGGGGCGCGGGCTGCAGGCTGAAGTCTCTGGTGTCAGCAGGCAGGTGGGGGAAGTCTCCCCCATAGTTTATTTTAATTTCCAGATTTCTAGAGATTAATCTTGGTCTCTCATGGTTATTGATTTATAGTTTGATTCCATAATGGCCATAGAATATAGGTCTGGGTGATTTTAGTTTTTTAAATTTTTTATTTTGTTTTAGTTATACATGACAGTAGAACCTATTTTGATATGATTATATAAGCATGAATATATCTTATTTTAATTAGGACCCCATTCCTGTGGATGTACGTGATGGTGGGATTCACTGTTGTGTTTTCACATATGTACACAGGAAATTATGTCAGCTTCAGTTCACTATCTTTCCTTTTCTTATACCCTAACATAGATTATAGCACTTTACAGTTCAAATACTTCATGTGTGTCTGTTTTCTTTATTCAGCTATGCAGCTAACATGAAATGTATACTGGGTTCCTACTGTGTGCCAAGAACCATTCTGTGGGTTTGGACTGAATCAATGCGAATGAAAAAAGACAAACATTCCTTTCCATAAAAAATAAATGTGAAAAACGTGTGTATTACGTTAGAAACTGAATTGAAAGGAGAAATATGTACTTGCTCTTATTCACTCTAGTGTTCTTAATATGCTTAGAAGACCTATAGATATTATGAATTCGTAGATAAAAATGCAAATCCATTTGAAAACTGTGACCTGCATGCTGGGATTGCAGAGTACCAGGCAGTATTGGGAATTAATTAGAGGCCAGGCCGATGATGGATGGTGACAGCGTTGCTTCACTTAATGAAGTGGCTATTGAAGCCTCAAAGCGAAGATGACAAGGGGAATCTTGGCACATTCTTTGGAAGAAGAGAAAACTTTACAACATTACACCAAGAACTGAACTCACTACTTCCTTTCGAACTTCATTAATCTTTTTTGTGAAAATCTCTCATTGTCAAGTAACTGAACTACCAGGATGGGAACATACTTTGTGCCTTCAAAGTGCCCTCATTGTCCTGAGGCCCTCGTGCTTTTCCACTGTCACAGAATCACTAAGGGGACCAGTAATACTTGGAGAGGCCAATATGAAGATGCCAAAATGCTTCAGTTGGGACTGGCAAAATGTTTTCTCTGTGGGACAATTTTTGAAAAATAATAATTTGTTTCTGAGAACAGCAACAGAACAATTAGGAGTACAAAATCGTGCTGCTGAGAATTCCCACCCAGAGATGTTTATTCTTGAGTTAAAGAAAGAGAAGTTATTGAAATTGTTCCAATGAAGTTTTTCTGAAATTTGATGTTAAGATCTAACTACACAAACTTTAAGTGATGTCAGAAAGCTAAACAAAATGTCACACCACACACACACACACACACACACACACACACATAACCTCTGAAGAATTCAAACTCCTAAAAGCAATGAAGTCATTTTCCATTCCCAATCCCCAAAGCTTTTCATAGTCATAACTCATACCTATTTGGGTACCAAAAAAAGCAGGAAAGCAATGCATGAAAATTGTATAAGATTCCTTCCTTTAGAAAATATTCAAAATCCAGCTAAATGTCTTTTTTATTATTAAAATACAGACTTTGATTATTTGAAAAAATTAGTTTTCAAATAAGACTATTTAAGCCATTAGGACTTATTTTTAATGTGAATACTTTATTATTAATTATTGTTTTTCTTTTCAAGAAAAGACCATTTTTGTTTGTGGTATATGGCCAGTTAAATCATTTTGGTTCTAACAGCTCAATTGTATTTTACCTTCACTCTGCTTTGAAGTTTTGTCTTTGAGATAGCTGCATTTTCTTTTAAATCACAGGTACTTATTTCCAGCCTCATTTTCCCACCAGGGTTTTCTGCATCTGTGCAGTGGGTGGAACTCGCTCTAAATTAGTTCCAAACCTTAACTGCTAGGGATCACAGACTAAGAAAACACAGCCTAGCATGCCAAGGGCAGTGTGGGGGAGACAAATAATGAGGACAAATTCTGCTGCTGGCCTAATATTTTTCTCAAAAACATAACATGGTATTTCTGGAGGCAATTCCTTTTTAGGATTCAAAAGAGAATTGAGAAAATCTTAGTCACTAGTTGTCATTTATTGTCTTTGAATTAAGCTCAGACACAGAATAGGCCAAGACAGAACACTGCTCACATTGGATTGTAAATGTGAAAATACAGAATAAATATAAGAGTGAAGTAGAGTATTACTAATGAGAGAATAAAAGAGATTATTTTAAGAGTTAGTCATATTTTCTTCCAAATGTTCTTTGAGATGTAACTGACAGCAAGATTAATCCAGGATTTAGTTCTTGGCTAGCTACACAAGGTAAACAGTAATAATTAATTACAGAATTTTAATTACAAAGTCATTGAAATCTAATTTTTCTTCACTTTTATGGTTTATTAAACCAACATGAAAATGCAGCTAATCATACAGTTGACCCACAGATGTTGAGACTCAAAATTAAACTGATCTAACATGGGAATTAGACCGAAGTAACTATGTGTTGTGTGTGTGTGTGTGTGTTTAATGTCTTTTTTCCTGAAAATTTCACTGTCAACAAATAACAACAGATTTGGGGTTTTCCATTTTCAGCTGTAACATCAAAAGAACTTGGAAGTTGCTACATCGTACAAGAAAAAGCTGGATGAATTGAAAATCAATGACTTCTCATGCCTGTCTGAGGAAGGAATTTACATAGGCAAACTGAGAAAGTCACTAACTGAGACGTGTTTACCTGGAGCAAAAACCATGGGGGCCGTAAGATTTTAAGTATGCTTAAATGGTAATTTTGATTCATTGCAGAAGTTGAGTGCCATCTGGGAGAGTGACTTCCCTCCTGGGAGGGTGTACACATTAGGGTGCCAAAAAAATTTCCTAGAATTTACCTCCAGGGATCCAACTGAGATAGGAATTTGAAAATAAAGACAAAAAAAGAAGAGAAGAGAAGAGAAGCATGAACCACTGGAATGCAGGGAAGTCCCAGGAGCCAATGAAATACAAAACAAGCAATTTCTATGAAACCCAGCTGGAATCCTTGGGGGTGGTGCCTGCCCATGCAAAGGACTATGGTAGGAAGACAGTGAATATGCACAAGATAAAGCGCCACAAAATTGCTTAACCACCCTGACTCCATCTCTAGCACGCCCCTAGCTTCTGTCCCTTTAAAATATTAAACTCCAGTGCAAGGGATGGCTTTGTTACTGGCAGGAGCTGGGATTGGGTTTATGTTACACAAAATCCAAAAATGAACACCATGAACATGGCACCAAGGTCAGCCAGTGGCAGGAATTTAATTAAAAAGGAATGTGAAATAAAATGACTCTGAACAAGGGGCTTGGTGTGCCTGGGAGAAGTCAGAGTTCCATTTAAGTAAGTCTATAGTGTTCCTTCTTCTAAAGGCAAGTAGGAGAAGTTGATAGGCTCCTCCTGAATGCTTCCTCATTGTTTGTAGGGATGTGAGCTTCGTTGATTGATTCTTGATATTTCAGTTGTACCATGCAGCGGCATGGGTCTGATTACAGCAGTAGCTTTCCGCAAGATGGAAAATTATCCCTTTCTGAGGAACAGGAACTGTTTTATACCATGTCAGTGCACATTAAAGTGACTGTTCTGATGCTTGCCTTCTGTTCATCTTTACAGTTTCTTCCCTACTCTAGATTGTCTATTCTTTTCTAGTTGAAATTCGTACTCTTGAGATAGCCTGCTGTATTCCCCCACTATATAATCCTTTTATTCCTAATTAAATATCTGCTTTTCCCTCAATATCTAATTCACACTAAAATTTTTTTCTGTCACATAAGTCAAGGACCCCATAATACTAAATTAAGTTCCCTCTTCCTGGGACTTCATTGGACCCTCCTCTCATTGCTAGGGGACAGACAGATACGAGTTGTGGGACCTTGAGGTTAAGGAAATAATTCTATAAAATAAGCCCACTGTGCTGACTCCCACGTGCCTTCTTTTCCAAAAAGCAATTTACCTGCAGCCCTGCCTGGCTTAAGTGGAAAGGATATAGCACATTACTCAGCAAAGTACCTGTTATCTATGTGCAGGAGAAATGCAGGCCAGAAATAATGTCAATAAGAGGAAGCCAAGTTTTCCTGAAGGGGAAGACTTGTAATCCTTTTCACAGAACAGATCTCAAGGAGATAGCATAATTGTTCCCAACCATAAAATCAGTATGAATGCATTTCAGTTTCAATCTGTCAGCTTTGGCCACAGTAGCTGAGAATGGTCATCATAGACTTGAAATTCTGAACTCATCCTGTCAGTCAAAAGTCAAGAGATGGACATGGACAGAACTCTTTGGAAACTTCTCTGGGGTCCCCAGTAAAATTAGGGGGTAGGAAAGGCACACTGTCTCCCTTCTCTGAGAAGATACATTTGAGTGTCCCCCTTTTCCTATCCCATCAATAAACTCTTGCCTGTTACTCTGAGTGACATGTCTGAAATCTTTCTGACTAGAAGGCAAGAATTGGGGTTTGCTCCATGCTTCAATAAATATGTCGAAATATACTCTACTCTCATGTATAACTAAAAAGAACAAACTAAAAAAATGATTAGGGTTTGAGGGGGGTTTTCTTGCTGCCTTGGTTTCCTGGAAAGCCCCTGTACATCATGACACTACCAGGTTCTTATTGTAAAACACCAAGAAAGACTACCTGGTGGCTCAGGCAGGACAGAGTAAAAGAAATCACTATGATTAGAGCCTTCTTAGAGCCTTCTTAACACAAGACTGCTTTCCAAAGGGACTTTATCAAAGCCATGCCACAAAGCAGTGGGAGAGGGACATTCTTCCCATTTTGCCACTCTAGACTTCTTGCCCTACTTAAGAGAGAAAGGAAGCCATATGATAATTAACACAGGTGAATATCATAGGCCAGAGACAATAAATAATAAAATACTGAGATTTAATTACAATGCTTCCCTCCCAAACAAAGCTACAACATGAAAAGAGTTCCTCTATAAAAGAGTTGTAGATAAAAGAGCTGCTTGTAAGACAGACTCACTTCTAGGAGTATTTGGTCCAAAACCTGACCAGTTGATGAGAAAAGAACTTTAGAGGAATGTAATAACTCTGGAATCTATAACTACTGCAAACATTATACAATGACCAAATTTTATACAAATTAACATGAATATTCATACTACTGGCTCATTTATCTCATTTACTACACATGAAACAATATAGCTGGTTTTCTATAAGAAATATAGGGCACAACAAAGGCAAAAACAAAAAAAGGATAAAATCTATAAAGACTAAACACTCATCAAAATAAGACTCAGAGATAGAGAAAGTGATCTCAAAATGGCAAGGTAGACATTACTAGCTTTCATCACCCCAAAAAAGCCAAAATTATATAGTATTCACAACCCAAAATACTTATTAATTATTCTTTAGAAATAGAGAAGACAATGGAGAACATTCACATATAAAGAATTATAATTGCATTTGAGATTATGAGCTTAATTCTGGTGAAATTGGCATAACAGATGGCAGGAGGTGGCTAGGTATGAAAGAAAGAGAATACCCATATCAGCCATAAGGTGGGCACCCAACCCAAGAGGTGCGAGTGACCCATCCCTTGTCACTGAAGTAGCTAACAGCCACTCCTATGAGAAAATCAAAAACCAAGAAACAGTGACCTAGCCACTGTGAATAGTTCCACAAGCCAGATCCAGTTCCAAGAGGATTTCCTAGGGCACACATTTTCTGATGGAAGAAAAAGAGATTGCAAGGTGCATAAGAGCTTTTGTGACCAAAAGATTCAAACAAACATGACTACCACAGTGTTGGCTACTGTTAAACTTTGCAATCTTTATCAATGCAGGTCTCTGTTGACAGGGTTGCAAGAGACTACACAGATATGACCTTATGGGTGCCAGAATTGCTATACTTCCCCCAGTAAGTGCCTCTGTTCCCTCTCCCAAAGCCCCTGTAATGAACATGCATATAAGATGACAAGAAACATGAAAAACTAAGAAGAAACATTGTCACTAAAAGAAAATCTCCCATTAGCTGATATCAAAGAAATGGAGATATATAAATGGCATGAAAAATAAAATAAAATAATTCAAAATGATTGTTTTAATGAAGCTTAGTAACTTCAAGAAAATGCAGAGAAACATTTCAATGATATGAGAAAAGTAATATATGGACAAATGAGGAATTTAGAAGAAAGACTGAAACACACACACATACACACAAATTCTGAGGTAGAAAGTAGAATGAATGAAATAAAAAATACAATAGGTAATGTCAAGAATAGATAAAATGGGAGACTCTGTGAACTTGAAGAGAGATTGGTAGAAAATGTATAGTGTGAGAAAATGAAAAGGTAATAGAGGGAAAGAATTAAGAAAGCTTATGGGATTTATGTGACAGAATCAAAAGAGAAAAAATTTAAATATAGAAGTTTATAAAGGAGAGGAGGGAGACAATGGGTCCTATAGTTTATTTAAAGCAGAAAACTTTAATAGCAGAAAACTTTACAAATCTGAGAAAAAAATGCAAACAATCAGGTGTAAGAAAGCCAGAAGTCTTCAATTAGATTCAGTCGAAATATTAATATGTCAAAATATATTATAATCAAATTGCCAAAAATCAAAGACAAAGTGAAGCAGCAAGAGAAAAGAAGCATATTATACATAAAAAGTTGTGATAAAATCAGTAGAGGATTTCTCAACAGAAACAGAAGAAAGTTTGATAGTATATTCAATGTGCTGAAGGAAAGAAAACAAAAAAACCCAAAACTAAAACCCAAATCTTGTCAACCAAAAATACCATACTGGACAAATTTGTCCTCCAGAAATAAAATACAAAAACATACTTCCTCAGGCAAAAGCTTAAACAGCTCATCACCACTAGACCTGTTTATAAGAAATGATATAAAGGAGTTTTTCAAGTTGAAAGAAAAGGTGTTGATTAGTAACAAAACAACACATGAAAGTATAAAACACCTCAAATGAAATAAAATAAAATAAAATACTTGGAATCAATCTGACAAAAGAAGTGAAAGACCTCTACAATGAGAACTACAGAACACTAAAGAAAGAAGTTAAAGAGAATCTGAGAAGATGGAAAGATCCCCCATGTTCTTGGATAGGCAGAATTAATATTGTCAAAATGGCCATACTTCCAAAAGTGCTATACAAATTCAATGCAATTCCAATTAAAATCCCAATGACGGACCTCATAGAAATAGAGCAAGCAATCATGAAATTCATTTGGAGGAATAAGAGACCCAGAATAGCTAAAGCTATCCTTAGCAAGAAGAGCGAAGCAGGGGGTTTCACAATACCAGACCTTCAACTATACTACAGAGCAATAGTAATGAAAACATCATGGTATTGGCACCAAAATAGACAGGTAGATCAATGGTACAGAATAGAGGACACAGAGACAAACCCACATAAATACAGGTATCTCATACTTGACAAAGGAGCCAAAAACATACAGTGGAGAAAAGACAGCCTCTTAAACAAATGGTGCTGGGAAAACTGGAAATCCATATGTAGTAAAATGAAACTAAACCCATATCTCTCACCCTGTACAAAACTCAACTCAAAGTGGATCAAGGACCTAGAAATTAGACCAGAGACCCTGCACCTAATCGAAGAGAAAATAGGTCCAAATCTTCATCACGTTGGCCTAGGACCAGATTTCCTTAACATGACTCCCAAAGTGCAAGAAATAAAAGCTGGAATCAATGTTTGGGATAGAGTCAAACTAAAAAGCTTTCTCTCAGCAAAGCAAACAATCAGCAATGTGAATAGAGAGCCTTCAGAGTGGGAGAAAATCTTTGCCACACACACTTCAGATAGAGCACTAATCTCCAGAATCTACAAAGTACTCAAAAATCTTTACACCAAGAACACCAATAACCCAATCAATAAATGGGCCAAGGAAATGAACTGCATTTTACAGAGGAAGACCTACAAGCAATCAACAGATTTATGAAAAATTGTTCAACATCCCTCATTATAAGAGAAATGTAAATCAAAACCACCTTAAGATTTCATCTTACCCCAATTAGAATGTCTTTTATTAAGAATACAGGCAACAACAGGTGTTGGGGAGGATGTGGGGAAAAGGGTACACTCATACATTGCTAGTGGAAGTGCAAGTTGGTGCAGCCATTCTGGAAAGCAGTGTGGAGATTCCTTAGAAAACTTGGAATGGATCC
>JAJEJO010004732.1:37464-78242 GCA_020662805.1 Glaucomys volans
CAACAACTTGCAAGGCACCCCGGTATAAGCAGAGTGCCCCTAAAGGAATTTTTATTTTTATACCCTTGAGCCTGAGATGGGTGTGGTCTGGCCAATTTCTGAGATTACCACAAGCCATCTTTTCATTGTTTCTGGGTCAAGTAGTTAGCATTTTTTTCGTGGCTGTAACCCACAATTTCCTTAGCCCCAATTTACTTCCACTTTTCTTGTTAAATTGTAAGTTTTTCAAATCTTTCTGTTCTGCTTTGTGCTCCTGATTTTCACAGTAAACTTGACTACAACCTGCTAGCCATAGCCACACCAGCACCTGAATGCTGTGTAACCTTGAAATTGCCTCCCCTAGATTAACTGACTGTCACATTTAAATTCATCTTCACAGAAACTCTCAGGATATGTGCAAAATGTAGCAACCTCTTAGCCAGAATGTTAACATGAATGATCTTGAGTCCAATTTCCAGTAGAGTCTTTCTCTTCTGAAACCTCATGAGCCCTGTCTTTACTGTCAACAGTCTTATTGGCATTCTGGTGTTCTGAACTGCCACCAGTATGGCCCACTAAGTTCCACTTACAATATTCTAAAACTCTTCAGTCTTGCTTGTCAAAACTTTTCATCACCCAACAAACCAGCTTCAAAGATTTCTGAACAACATGAACAGGTTAGTCACAGCCAACAACCTTACTTCTCAGTACAAATTTCTTTTTTCATGTGCTTTTTCACTGCCGTGACCCCCCCCCCCCCCCAAAAAAAAGGAACAGTTTTAGAGGAGGAAAAGTTTTTGTGGGTCTCAAAGTTTCAGAGATCTCAGTCCGTAGACAGCTGGCTCACTTTTTTCTGGATCCAAGTATGAAAGAACACCATGGTGAAAAATATGATGGAGGAAGGAGCTCAGGTCATAGCAAACAGGGAGTAAACAGACGGAGTGATCTTAACAAATACAAAAAGTCACTTATTACCCTAAAATTCCTCTTGCAGGAATTCCATACATTTAAAAATGAAGACAAAGAATATTCATCACGATTTTGCATAAGGGAATAATGACCTGGAAATAAACTAAAATCTTATCTGTGTGAGTACAGAAAAATGTTTTGTATAGTTTTTATAATAGAAAAATGTGTAGAAATAATTTGAAAGAAATTGAGCTATATATCAGTATAGATAAACCAATAAAAAGTCAAATTTCTTTTTATCAAGTTGAAGAATTATGAAAATACTACTATGCAATTTGCATATTTTATGTATATATATATGTATATATGATGGAGTAACAACTCTTTGGAATAATAAAACTCAAATTCATGAAAATTGCTACTTTTGATATAGAGATGAGAAAGGGTAAATAGTTCTTCAATTATATTTGTATTTTAAATTCTGGCTCATAAGACTAAACATTAATGTTAGTAAACATATATATTGAGTCAGAGATATTCGGATATTATTCTCTTCAATAGCTGCTATGTTGAAAGAGAGGCAGATACAGAAAGAGAAACAGGGATGTGAAGGAGGAGGGGAAGGGGAAAAGAAGCTCATGGGATAAAAGGGATGAGTTGTAAAATGTATTAGGCTCCTGTACATTTCCCAATTTGAATATGAATTTTGTATTTAACAGAGTGTTTTAAACCATTCTTCGTTACATATGTTGTATTATTTGTAAGAAATGCCTATTTTGTGTCTAGGTGATCAATTCCTATTGAAATTCCACTATCAGTTATGCAGATAGCCAGTTACTTGCAGTGGAATTTCAGCAAGCTTATTACTTTTCTCTTCCTGTACATTCTTTTTTAAAATTTTTAAAATTTTTTATTTTTTATTTGTTCTAATTAGCTATACATGACAGAATGCATTTATGCATTTTGATGTATCATACATAAATGGGGTAAAATTTCTCATTTTTCTGATTGTACATGTAGAATCACATCAGTCATGAAGTCATATATGCACATAAGGTAATAAGATCTGTTTCATTCTACTATCCTTACTATTCCCATATCCCCTCTCCTGCGTTTACTCCTTCTGTGTAATCTAAAATAACACTGTTCTTCCCAGCGGGCTCCCAGACCATTGTAAATTATATCCACATATCAGAGAAAACATTTGGCCATAATTTCATTCTTCTTTAACGATGAGTAATATTCCATCAAATATATATACCACATTTTCTTTATCCATTCACCTATTGAAGAGCATCTAGGTTGGTTCCACCCTGTACATTAAGACTGGTGTCAAATCCTTCTTATTTTTTTTAATTTATTAAATTGAAGCCTAAAAAACTCCATGTTTGCTGCAGTGTGGAGAGAGTGTACTATGTTTCTCTTGCAAGTCAATTAAGCATGACTCAATTTTCAAAATTCTTTCCAAATTTCCCTATTAGAATTAATATCTAAAATAGCCTTGTGTATGTACTTCTTTCTATCAAAGCACTTGCAATATGCCTGTAGTTTAGGCACTTGTCCATCTCTTGCATTAGCTTATAAATTTATGGAGGACAAAAATTGCACTTCTAAGTTTTTACATCTTCTATTTTCCTTTGCCCTTACTGAATTTTATTTAGGTGTGAAAGGATTTTGGTGACACCACAGTTTCATTGATGCTAATATTATTTTTTTGTCTCATAGGAGAAATAGAGAAAACTAAACTATTTATTTTCTATACATGCCTAGGTAAAGTTTTGTGATTTTTTTCAATTAACTTCAGAAAGGAGGACTATTTTGACATACTAACTGAGCTTATTTTCCACAAGTCTTTTATATCCTGTGTCTCTTCCTCCACTCACTTGTATAGAACTGATAGATTTTTATACTGACAAGTTTGAGAGGAAGAGCAAAAACACTTGAGATTGAGTACCTAATGCATTTTGAAAGAACAAAAATAATAAACTTTGATATAATTGCTGAAGTTACAAGTCCTTTTTTCAGTGTTAAGATAAATTTAAAAAGTGTGATTTCTAAATTTCTATTCTAAATATTAAATGCTAAGCCTCACTAAAGCAGAATCTACAGTTTTTAAAAGTAATAATGAACAGAGAGTAATGATGGAAGGATGAAAGAGCTAGTTTCTGTGTTTAGGGATGTGGCTCAGTGGTAGAGGACTTGCCTATCATGTGTGGGGCCTTGGGTTTAATCCCCAGCACTGCAAAAAAAAAGTTATTTTTTGACCCTAAAGGAATATGAATCACCTGTTAGATAGGAGAGAAAAGGAATGGATTTGGAGAGGGGAGCCAAGAAGTGTAAAATAGCTGTGACCTATGTGCCAGTTAAGATATTTTGACCCAATGAAAGCAAGCAAGCTCTAGATGATGTTAGGTATTTGGGAAGGTGTTAAGATGTGTCCCGACTTCTGGAGGAAGTCATGAAATGTGAAAACACATTTTTATTTTCTTCTAAGTTGTGAATTATCAAGATTCTTTCTGCAAATTGCTATCTAAATCCTGGGCATTACTGATAATTTCTACCTGCCCAATCTTGTTCTCCCATTCAAGAAAGCAGCTTCAAGAATGAAGAAAGTAGGAAAAAGTAAAATGGATTAAAAATGTGTTTGAAAATACAAACTCCCAGACCATTTTTAAAAACCAATTGAGGCATGTTTGGCACAGGCAATTCTAAATGCATAAAAACTATAATTCTTGGAAATAAGCTAAGCATTTTTAACAAATTCATAAAAATTTGCTTTTAAAAAAGTTAAGAGAAGCAAGATTTTAAAGTCAATTTGGTAAACTTATTATTTGTGAATGAGGAAAAAGTTAAATTTTCCACATAATGAATTAGTATTCAATGAAAAACTTAGACTGACAGATCTTTCTGGTTATTGTTATTGAATAGTTTACTTTCAGGACATTGACCTGATTTTAATTAATGGCAGGTGGGTGAGATGCAAAATTGACATTAATATAGAGCTTCTGTCTGACTGGTGTGAAATTGAATCTCATTCTTGCTTCAGTATAAATTCCCATGTTTATTAGCTAAGAAAGTATTTTGAATTCTCATTGCCAGTTGGTTCTTAGTATGATGACTGCTAATCAAGAGAAATATATAAACATTTTTGGATCGTAAGCTATGAGAAGCTTGACCTTATTGAAATATTCTGTTTTGGCTAATTTGTTTCGACACCTAAATGGTAGGGGAAAAGTAAAAGGCTGTAGTCTTTCAAGGCTGATTGGGTAGAAATTGAGGTTTTTCAATGGCCCTCCATTGACACTTGAGATGGGAGGGCATCCGATCACTCCCTAAATGGGATGACAGTTCCAGCCCCCTCAATTAGCTAGTGGTGAGGAAAGTCCTATTCTCTAGACTAGATCAGGCACCTCTGCTCAAGGTAAAGGAGTCGAGGTGCCTCACTGCTGCTGGGCACAGGTAGAGGCACAGTCTTCTCATATGATCTCTGTTGACACCAGGAGGTGGGTTTCTTTACCACCAAAAGGCGTAAGAGTCCCCACTCTTCACGCAGCCTAGAGAGGTGCTTGGTGCATCTCATGGATGGTGGTGGTTTACAGTTTTTCTGGTGGTGATTGACTACAGTAGAGTGGTTATTATCTAAAAGTTTTCTGTCTTCTTACATTGTCCCTTTTCTGGTCCTTTGTCGAGAGAGCAGGCATTTGTAGGGTGGTTGGAGGTGGATGGGTTGGGTGGGTGAGGGGAAGTTTTTAATTCCTGTGGGCAAACAACAAACACAAAACCCTTCAAACTCAAAAAACATTTTGATGTTGCTCCAGGAGGGTAAAGTCTGGGATATATGAGGCAAAGAGAAAAACAGAGAGTGCATGAAAATGAGCTCTGATCAGACTAGATTATGATCTACCTGTCAGATTGACCTTTTTACACCCACCTTTCAGCCTATTTATTACATGTATATTTTCCTAGGTTTTTACTTGCATTTTGAAGGAGGATTAGGGAAAAGCATATCTACTCTACCAGTGTGGTAGAAGTAGTGACATTATATTTTAACATACCCCATTTTAAATTATGTTTTAATATATTCAAATTTATTTGTTCTCTAAATAAAATAAGACTATAGGCAAATTTACATACAGAGAAATTACACATACAGAGAAATATATCGATTTGATATCAATATCTAAACGACTCTCAGCTAAGGGAATACATGGACAACCCAATCAAGAAGCAGAACATTACCAGTACTCAGAAACTCCTCTCATGCCTTCTTCCAGTAAGAGCTTCTGCTGTTAAAGTAAAACCATCCTGATTTGGAGCATGGTGTGTACATTTTGCCTTTTACTGATTTTTATTTGAGTTTGATCATACAGCAGGTCTTAATGTCTGTCTTCTTTTGTTCTTGTTTAGTGTTCCACTGCGTGAATGTAGCACAATACTATAATTATCCAATCATTATAATGATTCAACTATTGCCGGGCATTTGGGTTTTTTCGTTTTCCAATTTGAGCTATTACAATCAACTGTTTCATAAATATTTGTATACACTTCTGTTTGGTATATATGTAGGAGTGGAACTGTTGGGGTATAGATTATAAAACTTCCCATCATAAATACTACCTTACAACTTTCTGAAGTTGTACCAATTTACATTTGTGTCGCAGTATGAGAGTTTAAGTTGCTCCACATCCTTGCAAAATTTATAATTGTTTTACTTTTACATTGCAACTTCTCTGGTGGATGTTTGATGGTATCTCACTTTGGATTTAATGCACCACTGCTTTTTATTAATGACTAATGAAGTATAATTTTAAATTACTGTATTTTCAGAAAATGCATTGTATATAGCTATTTACTATAATTTATTGGCATATTTTCCTGATACCTTTGGAACCATTAATTATTGCTTTTTTTTTAAGTTTCTTATTCCTTAGCCATGAATTTCATCTTTTAAGGAAGTTTTTCAGAGAAACTTCCTATGTAACAACTTCTAGTTTGTGAAATTGAAGATGTCTTTGTCATATTGATTTTACATTTTAACTTTATACATTGCCAGTACTCTGAAAATAATATTCCAGAGTTTGGGGTATTTATTGATGATACTTAGAACTACAACATATATAATGATAATGGTGATTAGGATGAAGAGGAAGAGCAGTGTATGCATTTTTTACTTGGTTTAGTACACACAATTCTACTTAATTTCTAGTGTCATACCCCATGAAACTGATTCTGGAAAATTCCTCACCATGATTTCTACTTTGTGGATCACATTTATTATATTGCATCCTTTTTCATTCCTTCTGGAAATTATATTAAATGTGTATGGAGACTCTAATTCTATACTCCTTGATATTAATGCTTTTTATGTCTCTTTCCCATTATGCTTTTTCTTTCTTGAAACTCTTCCAAGTATTACAGTTATATGCCTAGTATTTGGTGGACTAGTGGACATTTCTGGTTGGGTGTCTCATTAATCAATCTAAAACTAGACTTCCTTATTCTCCTTCCCCCAATCTCATGTAGTTTTCTTAAACTCACTTAATGATGAAAATATCCCTGTATTTTTTTCAGGCAAAAAACTCAGACCCATCTTTGAGTCCTTTTGTTCTCTCATATCTTAAGTTCAACATATTAGGAAATACTAATCTCACCTCATATATCCAGTATCTAATTACTTTTCAGCACCACTTCCATTTTCTGAAATTTATGTCTGGATAATTACAGTAATTTCCTATGGGTTCTTTGCTTTTATTGTGAAATATTCCTTCATCCCTCTGCTGATATGCCTTCTTCTGAAATCTGATAGGTGTTATACACGTGTAGCCACTTCGAGCTTGTTTTGGTTCACATCTTCTTTTTTCCATTCTTTTACCTTTTACCTACTGAGTCTTCCCATTGAAGTCTGATTCCTGTCAATTACATAAAGTTCAGAATTCATTTTTTATTCAATGTAACAGTTTCTTCCTTCTTATTTGAAGTTTATCAGCTCTTTAAATGTGGTGAAATCGTTGATACAGTAGATTTGAAATCTACCATCCATACACTTATTCTGCTTGTACTGTTACCTGTTTTGTTTTAGTCAGCTTTTTCACTGCTGTGACCAAAAGACCTGATCAAAAAAAAAAAAATGACCAATTTAAAAAAAAAAAAATTTAGAGAAGGAAATGTTTATTTTGGGACTTGGTCTCTGTCTGTACACAGCCGGCTCCATTGTTCTGGGCCCAAGGTGAGGTAGAACATCATGGTGGAAGAGTGTGAAGGAGGAAAGCAGCTCAGGACATGGCACCGGGAAAGAGAGAGAGAGTTCTCTTCACCAGGATGTACCCCAAAGCCACGCCCCCAATGACCCACCTACTCCAGTCACTCCACAGTGCCTACACTTCCACAAGTTAATCTCTAGTAGGTGTTTAATGCTCTGATTAGGTTAAGACTATCCTAATCCAATCATTTCACCTCTAAATTTTCTTGCACAATCTCACACATGAGCTTTGGGGGACACCTTATGTCTAAACTATAACATCTCTCTTTTCATTTATTATCTTTTGAATTTGAGTATTTTTAAAATTCTTTTTCTCCTTTCTTCAAGTGTTGGTTTGTTAAACAGTTTTTCTATTGCCTATCTGTTTATCTAGCAGCTGTTCTAGAGTTTGTAATATAAATCATTAACAGTGAATCACATTATTTGAGAGATAGTGTAAATCTTACAATATTATATTGTTTTCCCTTATCATCCCTTGTACTAGTATTGTTATGGCTTTACTTCTATCCATGTACCCCAAAGACATTTTTATTTTTATTACTTCAAAGTGAAAAATACAAATACATATAGGTGTGTGTGTGTGTGTGTGTGTGTGTGTGTCCTCAAGTGTATTTATCATTTCTGGTGCTCTGCCTTCCTGTTTGTTAATATTATGTCCTGTTTTACTCCTTATGCATTTAAATTCATATAGTATTGGTAGAATACATTGTAAAGTTAACTATTTTGAGTGAGTTTCCAAAGTAAAACATTGTTACTTCCCTTATTTTGTGACACATTTCTCAGTTTTAAATAATAATGCTGTTACACTGTTGCCTTTGTACTTTGTATAATCCAATTTTCTAAATATTACATATCTATTTTCCATGAGTAAACTTTTTACCTATTAGTATTTTATAGTTTTTTTATATTTATTTTGATTTTTCTCTTTGCTTTTTTCTTAATTTCCTATTTCATGTAAATTGAATCTTGCATGTACATTATAATTTAATCTTTCTTACCCACATGATTTCTTTATTTTTATTCTTTATTAGATTCAGTAAGTTCCTTCAGTTGTTTTCCTATTTGTTATTTGCTTATGTACTGAATGAAATTTTTGTTTCGAGATGTTTCTTAATATCATACAATGATTATTTTACGATATTTAGTTATATAGAGGTTTGTTTCCTCACTTTATTGGTAATTTGATGGGAACTTTTCATTACCTCTAATACTTTATCATGTTCTATTTTCTCCGTCCACTAGCATTTTGTAGTATTTTCTTCTGATGTTGAAATAACTGATATTTTCTGAAATGTCAGTAATAAATATTCTGTGAAAGTATTATTGAAGAGTTTGGGCAGCATCTTAGGTTTCTTAAATCAACATTGTGGATTTTTTTTTTTTTTTATTGTTGCAAACATCCTGATTTCTTTAATGGATGATGTATTAGGGTTCCCTAGAGGAACAGAACTAATAGGACCCATGCTCATGCAGACGTGCGTGCGCGCACACACGGGCACACACACACACACACACACACACACACAGTGAAAAGGGGATTAGGGATTAGAAGCTGGTTAGTCCTATGCTGGTGATTTGCAGAGTGAAGAGCAGGAGGAATCAGTTGGCTCTGTCCACGAATCTGGAGCCTCAGAAGAAGAGGAATATATGGTGCAGCCCCTGTCTAATACTAAAGGTCTGACAACTCTCTGGAGAATCCCTGGTTACAGTCCACTTTAGAGGAGTAAAGGAATTAGAGTCTGATGTCCTTATGGGATTGTAGCACCAATCAAAACACACCCCAGAAGAAAGAAGACTTCCACCTTCTTTGACCCTTTGTTTCCATCCAGTCCCCCAACCTATTGGACTCTGCAGATCACATTCAAGGTGGGTCTTCCCTTCAGTTTGCTTTTCACCTGCCGATTATCTCTGAAAACATCCTCATGGAAGCACCCATAAGTCTCCTAATCTTAGGCCTGCCACTTCCCCTCTCCCCACTCTCATACCAGGGATTGAATACAGGGGTACTCAACCACTGAGCCTCATTCCCAGCCTGTTTTTTACCTTTTTTTTTTGAACAAGGTCCTCACTAAGTTGCTGAGGCTGGCTTTTGAACTTGCCATTCTCCTTCCTCAGCCTCCCAAGCCACTGAGATTACAGACACTTGCCACTATGCCAGAAAAAACTCTCTCTTAATCCAATCAAGTTGACAATCTAAATTAACCATCGGAGGTAACATATTTTTATGATGGAGAAAATTGCATTTTTCAATTTTGACATACTCCTTTGTTTCTTCAGAACCTAAAAAGATCCCCTTTTTGCTTTGTTTTTCTCATTATCACCAAGACATGGACTGTTGTCTCCTTAATAGAAGTCTCCTTCTCCCAGGAAGGCATTGTCTTCTTTAGACTCCACTTTAAAAAAATGTATTGCCTTAAACCAATAGTTTCATTCACAGGTATTCAAACTTTGCTTAGTATTTCCCCATTCAGAGTAGGCCTTTCTTCCATAAGAGTAATTATTATCTATGTTCGTCATCTCTGGACCCTATTACCCACTCTTGTATTCCACACAGTCCCCTTTCAGTTGAGTTACTGAGCTGGAGCTCATTTTATGGTTTGAACATTTATCTCACAGTACACCATAATTCTAAATTTCATTTCATGGTATTTTTGTAGGTTATGTGTGATATTCTTTGTTCCTTTTGTTAATAAATCATAGTGTATACATGCATATAGAATTTTAAATTTCATATTTAGATATTCATTATGATAATATGAAAATTTAGAAGTACAGCATTTTAATTTGATAATAGTCTATAACCTTTTCAAAATCTTTATAAAAGTCAGAATAAATGTCTTATCTTAATTTTATCTGAAGTTCTTCAAACATGTATAATGGAATGATATCATTTCTTAATGTTTGAAAGTTTATTAATCATACCAAATCTTTTTCATGATAAAAAATGAATGTTGTATATTCTTGAGATTCTTGAACCATGGATAAGACCATGAGATTCATTTGAATCAATCAAGCCATTGCAGTTGATTTTGTTCTATTCTTTCCTTGTAGTTTGTATTTGCTTCTTTTGCTGTAATAATGCATTTAAAAATTTAGCAGTTTGAAATAATAGAAGCTTGATGTCTCACAATTTGATAGTTTGAATGAATTGGTTTCCCTAGTCTTCGTTTCATGAGAACAAAAATCTAGTGTTGTCTAGCTTGGTCATTTTTAGTAGTATCTGGAAATAGTTTTCCAACTCATTCAGATTGTTGGTAGTATCTAATTCTTTTGCGTTGTAGCATCCAGATTCACATTCCCTTGCTGGTTATCATATGCTATACTTAGAAATCTTTGAGATCTGTATTTGGTCATTGAATTTGGACCCTCACATCTCAGAGTAGAGTTACTTACCAACTCTTTCTTGGGTTTGGAACTATCTGATTTCTGCTAATACATCTTTTGCTTCCAGCTAGAGAAAATTCTATGCTATTCAAGGAGTTATTCTATTGGTTTGACTTGGGTTACTCAGGATATAGACTATAATAAGATCTACAACCTAATTGTATCTGCAGATATTCTTTTGCCTTTCAACCTAACATTGATAGGTTCCAGGAATATTTGTGGGCCCATTCTATCTGCTACATATTTAATTTAGCTTAAACCTGCCCATTTAGATAAACATCTCCCTGATTGCATTGTTGAACTCCTTCAATAGTCTTCTTGGGATTAGATGATACTTGTCCATCAAATCATATATTGTCTGCACTTTAGATATACATTAAACAAGTGCATATTAAAAGTTCAATAGAAAAACATTTTCTGCAGTTTTAGCAGTTCCTTTAGCTCTTTTATCTTTTTCATTTCTAAGGAGTTTTTTTGAAAATTTAGCTTCAATGATTATCCAAATAATTCCTTCCTTATGTACAAAAAAAATGTGTTTTTCAGTGATTTTAAGATGTCATATACTATTCTCATCAAAGTCTTTTTTCACCTACCACATTTCAGTTTACACCTAATCACCTCTAATAACACTCTATATTTGTATATTGCCTTATAGTTCACAGGTGCTTAAAATATACAACCTAATTCAATCCTTGTGATGTAAATAATTGTGCCATTTTCAGGTAAAGAATATTAGAGATTCAGAGATCAACCCTCACTGAAAATCACATGGCTTTTAGTAAATATAGCTGAGGCCTAAACCCATTTTTTATTAAGCCTAGTTCTTTATCTTTATATGAACCCATAGTTACCACAAATGTTTTGCTTCTCTGTTCATCTAAAATGAATTTTTATTTTTTCATAAAATGTTTTGGTGTAACATATTTTATAAAAATTCTGATATACGTTTGCACATACACATTTTTCTAACATTTTAAATGGTACACACACACACACACACACACAAACACGCAGCACTGGGAATTGAACCCAGGGGCACTCTACAACTGAGCTACACCCCAGCCCTTTCATTTATTATTTTGAGGCAGGATCTTGCTAAATGTCACAGTCTGGCTTGACTTTGCAAACCTCCTGCCTTAGCCTGATTTTATTTCATATACATCTTTATATTTGAATACTACTCTCTTTTCTAAAACTAAGTACATGTTATGTAGCTATTTGTATTCCCGGTGTGATGCATCATTTATCTATAAGTTAGGATGAAGACCAGTACATCTTTATACTAAGAAGTTTCTTAAGCAATTGGGTATTTTAGGTCAAGCCAGTTTAGGTCAAGCCAACTAATTTACAATCTATTTCTGTTAATTTCTGTGCCAAAAACTGAGAATCAAAGATGAAAAAGACATAGTCACTGCCTTCAAAAATTATCTTTCAAGAAACAAATAATCATCTTTCCACTCAAACTTTTACAAATAACAATTAACAAAATTAATAGCTCTATTAGAGTGCCTGAGTTGGAAAATAAAATTCGACCAAAATATCATAACAAAGAATAATGACAAATGAATTTTTCTCAAGAAATATTGATTCTGTAATATATCATACCATATTTAATATGTCATGACTGTAAAGTTGATAGCAATATGAGATTACTTTATACCAACAAAATCTAACAGAAAGAATTGTTTCCTCTCATTTTCCTTTGCAATAACAATTCCATTACTTCCTTTTGAACTCTGACCAGCAGTATCCTCCAAGTCCAGATTTCTACTAAAGATCTGCTTAAGGCAATTAGGGCTTCTCACTTATGTTTTCCAACATTCTACCAGAAGGGGGTGCTGTGTGCTCTGCATGGTTCCAAACCCTCTCACATAGTTTAGGTATTTATTTACAATAGCACTCCAACTTCTTAGTATAAAATTCTGCATTTATAAAAATTACCCTAAGTATAGTGATTTGAAACACCACACAATATTTCATTGATTCTGAGTGTCAGAAGCCCAGACCCAGTCCTGCTGAATACTCTGCTTGTTGTCTCACCCGATCACAGTCCAAATACCATTTGAACTGTGTTCTCATCTGGAGGTTTAACTGAGTAAGACTCTGCTTCCAAGTCCACTCAATTCATTGGCAGAATTCGTTTCGTTGTGGTCTTAAGACCTAGGGTTATGACTTCTTGCTGGATTTGCCTAAAGGACATGTTCGATTCTTTACCTTGTGAACTTCCCCAGTATGGTCTCTTACTTCAACAATCCAGCATTGAGAGTTTTCAGTTTTCAGTGTTAGTTCAGCTAACAAAACACAGACTGACATTAAGTGATCACAGGAGTAGCCTTCCATTTCCATTACCTAGAAGCAAGTCATAGGTCCTGACATACTCAAAAGGAAGTGAGTTCACAAAGCCGGAACACAGGAATCACTAAGGATTACATATGGGATGACTGCCATACTTTCTAAATTCAATTGCCTGAGGATTTTTAACTTGAAGGAGTATGTTGAATTTTATCAAATTGTTAAAATTGTTGTTAGCATTTACTGTACCTAACATATTTTTTCTTATTATGAATGTGGTGAACAACACTGATTTCTTGATGTTGAACATGTTTTTCATCTTAAGATAAATCTCATTTGTGCAGCATGTATTTTATTTTTATATATTTTGGGGTTTGGTTAGAAAGTTTTTGAAACTTTTAGAGTCTATGTTTCTGAAAATTAGTTTTTTCTGAAGTATTATTTGTCATGTTTTTTAATTTCACATTTATGCAAGTATTATGGAATTAAAATAAGTTGACATATATTTACCTCTTTATTTTCTTAAAACTTGCATAGAATTGTTATTAATTGTTTTTAATTATTATTAGAGTTGGATACTAAATTGCTTACAGCCTCAGAATTATCTTTGTAGAAGATTTTTTTAAAAATTAAGTTTTACCATGTGAAATTCCATACAGATGTTTTCTTTTTCTTTTCTGGTTCATTTCAAAAATTTGTACCTGTTAAGCACATTTTCCAATTCATCTATTAGTTAAATTTATTGACATGAAATTTGTTAGTATTTTCTTATTATTAATTATTGCTATATTTGTAATAATAACCCTAGTTTAATTGCTGATGTTGATCATTTATATTTTGTTCCTGTTATGAACTACATGTTTGTATCCCTGCTTCTTAATTTCACATTTTGAAGCCATAACTCTCAATATAATGGCATTAGGAGTTAGAGTATTTAGGAGTTTGGTTTAGAGTGGTTGTGAGGGTAGAGTTCTGATGATAGGGTTAGTGCCCTTATAATTCTTACCTTCTTGAGAGGATAAAATGAAAGGAGGACCTTGGAAACCAGGATGAGGAACCTCACCAGAAACCCACCATACTGGAACCCTGATCTCAGATTTCCAAGCTCCAGACATGTGAGAAAAAAGGGTCTGTTGTTTAAGCCTTCCATTTTATAGCATTTGTCATGGCAGTGGGAGCAGAATAATAGTTTCTTCTTTTCTGTTTGCTTCTTTCTTTTTGAAAGCAAAGACTGTTGACTCCAACTACTGTTGGAGTTTTATCAATTGCATTCATCTTTTTTAAATAACAACTTTTAACTTGGCCATTTCCCCCGTGTTTGTTACTTTTCTATCATTTTGAATTCTGCTCTAATATTAATTTTTTCTTTCGTTACCTTACTTGAAGTTATTCTCTCTTCCTTTTCTATCTTTTCAAAATGGACGCTTGAAACAATAATTTTGTCTTCATCTCTTGCAATATTGACTTTTAATACTATAAGTTTTCCTATTCATTGCTTCAGTCCTACTCACAAATTTGGGGTTTTTAAAAATATTTGCTCAAATTTTTTCATTATTTCTCTTCTGATTTCTCCTTTAATTCAAATTTCTTTAGATAGCTGTTTATTACCCACATGTATGAGTATTCCCACATGTGTAGAAATTTTCACTTAACTTATTATTATCAATTCCTAATTAAATCTGATGGTGTCAGTGAATATCCTTGGGAAATAATTATTTTGTGTGTATGTGTGTGCAGATGACATGATTTTCTGAACAGAAAAGCCTAAAAACTCCACCGAAAAACTGCTCGAAATGGTAAACAGATTTAGTAAAATTTCTGGATACACAATGAACATGCAAAAATCAATATTTTTATACCATTAACAAAATTACCGAGAAGGAAATCAAAAAAGAAATCCCATTCTCAATAGCTACCGAAAAATAAGCACCTACAATGAAATTAAATGAGGAAATGAATGATCTCTACAATGGAAATTGTAAAACACTGATGAGAAAAATTGAAGAGGACGCAAAGAAATGGGAAGAGATTTCATGTTTGTAGACTGGAGGAATTAGCTTTGTTAAATGGTCCTTACTTCCCAAAGTTTTCTTTAGATTCAACGTAATTCTTACCAGAATAGCAATGACATTTTTCAAAGAGAAGAAAAAAATTCTCAAAACTTTGTATGGAACCACAAAAATCCTGTAATAGCCAAAGGAATGAGCAAAAAGAAGAAAGTTGGAACACTCCCTATGCCTGACTTCAAAATGTTCTATAAAGCCATAGTAATCAAAACAGCATTATACTGATGTAAAAACAGAGTCATAGACCTGGAACCAAATAGGGAGTTCAGAGAAAAGACCTTATAATTATAAAAATAGGAAAATCAACTCAAATGAAACAGATTTAAATGTAAAACAGAAAACTACTACAGGAAAAGATAGAGGAAACATTGGTGTAGACAAAGGTTCTATGGATATGATCCCAAAAACAGAGGCAACAAAAATTTTAAAATAGGCAAATAGGATTACTTCAAACTAAAATACACCTATACAGCAAAGAAAATAACAGAGTTAAGAGAAAGCCTACAGGATGGGAGAAAATAGTTGCAAACTATTTATCCAACAAGTGATTAATATCCAGAATATGTGAAGAACTCAAATAATTAGAAAGCAAAAAGCAAACAATCCCATTAAGAAATGGGCAAATGGCCCCAGGGACATTTCTCAAAACTATATATACAGAGAGCCAACAAGTATTTGAAAAAATGCTCAACATCACTAATCACTAGGGAAATGCAAATCAAAACCACAAGAAAACAGCATTTCATTCTAGACAGAATAGCTATTTTCAAAATGACAGAAAATAATATTTGTGAGGAGACAAAAGGGAACTCTCATATAGTCTAAGTGAGAATAAAAATTAGGGGACATATATGAAAAACAGTTTGCAGATTCCTCTGAACACTAGAAATAGAACTACCATGTAATGCAACAAAGCCAAAGCAAAGCCACAGGATGCACATACAAAGGAAATAAAATCAGTGTGCCAGAAACATCAGTACCAACATGCTTATTGCAGTAATATTCACAATAGCCCAACATGGAGTTGACACACTGATGGATGAATGGGTAGAGTTATACACACATGCACACACATACACACATTGGGATATTATTCAACCATAATAAAGAATGAAATTCTGTCATTTGCAGCAACATTAGGGAACTGTATGCTATTATGATGAATGAAATATGTCAGGCACAGAAAGAAAAATACCACGTTCTCATATCAATTACCAGAACTTTTTAACAGTGGATAGAGACTGGCTAATAGTACAGGGATGCAATTGGTTAAGAGGAAAAACTTTTGATATTCTATAACACAGTGAAGTAACAAAGGTTGTAGCAATTAACTATATATTTGAAAATAGCTAATAGAATTTTGAATGTTCTTAACAAAGAAATGATAGATATTTGAGATAATGAATGTGATAATTGCTATGATCTGTCTCTTTATAAATATATATAGATATACATATATGTAGAAACAGCATACTGTACTATATAAATAAGTACAATTGTTAGGTATCTTTTAAAAATTAAAAGTATTTTTAAAATTAAAAAAATTGAAATTGAAGCTATTGTGATTTACTTTATACCCCGGGAAACAGTGAATTTTAGTGAACATTCCAAGTGCACTTTAAAAATAATATGTATTCAACAGGTATTGAGTGTAGTACTCTGTAAATGTCAATTACCTCAAGGAAGTGATACCATTTTTTAAACATTTTCTGTGAAGGATTGCTTTTTTGTCTTGGTCATTAATTACTGAGAAAGAACTGTTAATATCTCCAAAATTATTGTAAACTGATCTCTTTCTTTCATTATGTAAATTTCTGCCTGACAAATTTTGAGTTATTTCAGGATGTTACATTTTCCTAATTAACTGTTCTATTATCACAAAATGTTTTCGTGATCTTTATATTATAATTTGCTTTGAAGTCAGCTATGTATGATATTTAAAGAGTCATGCCAGTTCTTTTGTGATTTTTGGTTCTGAGGTGTTTCTTTTGTCATTCAATTATTTTCAACATGTCCGTGTATTTCTATCTAAGATTAATACTTTGTCAATGAAATTCAGCTATTTAAAAAACTCAGCTGGTAGACTATAAATATGGATGTTCAGTCCATGGATGACTAATTTTTTGAATTTTTAGATTCAACCCTGTCATCATGATAATAGTTTGTTATGCTTTGAATATGAGGTATCCCCTAAAAGCTCATGTGTGAGACAATGCAAGATGTTCAGAGGTGAGATGATTAGATTATGAGAGCTGTAGCCTTATCAGTGGATTAATCAATTAATCCATTTATTACAGATTAATAAATTAAAAGGACTAAGTACTGGATTGTGACTATAGGAAGGTAGGATGTGGCTGGAAAGTAAGCCACTGTGGGTATGCCTTTGGGGTTTATATTTTGTCTCTGCTGGATGGAGCTCTCTTTCTGCTTCCTTGTTGCGTATTCTGAGCTGTTTTCTTCCACCATGCCCTTCTGCCGGTTAAGGTCTGCCTCACCTTGGACTCAGAGCTATGGATTAGGCTGACCATGAACTAAACCTCTGAAATAATAAGCTAAAATGAACTTTTCCTCCTCTAAGTTGTGCTTGTAGATCTTTGGGTCACAGAGACAAAAAGCGAACACATAGGTGTTCAATTTTCCATTCTGTTTTTTTTTTTTTTATTTGTTCTTGTTTTCTTGCCCTTTTCTAGAGTTAACTGAATTTTGAGTTTCATCTTATTTCTTCTATAATCTCCTTAGCTACACCTTGTTTTATATTATTTTTATTTACTCTGGAGCTAACAAAAATCTTCCTTATCTTCTCAAAGTTTATTTTTTATCAGTTCTTCCAAAGTCACGTTTCATATCTGACATTTCACCCTTTTCAAGTTACACTATTTTCTAAATTCGGTTTCCATTTCCTGCTCTCACCTCCTACTTAAAGAATGTGTTAATCTTTTTGATTTTATCATTCTATTTTCATAACCCATATACTTTGTGTGATTGTTATATTTTTTTAACTTCTACATGTATTTTAAATACAGTACCATTTTTATTGGACTATCATTTTTGCTATAAATAGCTGATTTTCATTTAAAAAATTATGTCTAAATAAATAAATTCTTCTGTAATTGCCAATCATTTCTAAATTTCTGATATTTTTCGTTTATTCCCACCAGGAGATGTTTCCATCTGTGTCATTTGCCTTCACCCTGAAGGGTACCCTTCAGGATTTATTTTAATGCAATATTTGCGCTTGCAATGAGTAATTTCAGTTTGTTTTATTTGAATATTTGTTTATATTCTCACTTTTAAAAAATGTTTCACCTTGACCTATAAAGTTGGGGTTATAGTTTTCTTGTATATTTCACTTAATAAAGATTTTACACGTTGTCTTCTCATAGGAAGTCAGTGACCATTTATACCCTTGTTTCATGGTATATTTCTTTTATCTATAACTTCTTTAATTTTTCTTCCAGTTTGGTGACCAACTATGTGATTCTGATGTGCATTATTTTTATTCATTTTACATATTTCTGCTACCTGGATATGTAAACCAATGATATTCACCAAATTTTGGAAATAATGAGCCACTACATCTTATAATAATTTTCTAATTTTTTTTCTCATTCTGGCACTCCAATTACATGGAGGACAGACAATTTAATATTGTCCCATAAGTTACTGAGGCACTATTAATTTTTTTTTCATTTTTTCTTTCTTCCTTTTACTCACTTTTGATAATTTATCTACTAATTCTTTGATTTTTTAATGCCATTTTCAATCTGTTGGTAAGCACATTCATTGAAATTTTCATAGCATATTGTATCTCTGAAGATGTCTTATTTTTTCTTTCTCAAAATTTTCAAAATGATATCACAATTAATTCCATTTTATGTATAACTGTGGTGCACCTATCAAAATATAAATCCATAGTTTTTTCACTACTCTGCAAAAATTTCCATTCTTCATACATTAAGAATATTATTTTAACATATTTTATGTAATTATTAGGTATGCTTATATTGCATACCTTCATGTCTTTTCTGCTGAGTCCATCATCATCTGGTTCAATTTGAGTTCAGAGTCTATTACAAGTTTTTAATTTTCTTGATTATGAATCATGATTTCACAGTTCTTAAGTCTATGAATTTTTGAGAGAACAACAAACATTTTGGTTAATATATTGTAGAGATTCTGAGTTTTGGTATTTTCTCGTCAATCATTTTATCTTTGGGTATAGTAGGCAGTTCAAATATTGGATTATCAGTTTGAGCTCCTGTAGTCTTTTTTTCTTATATTCTGTTTCCCAAGCTCCTCTATCCTTGTTAAACTCAGCTCCCTTGTAAATTTGTTAGAGCTTAGTTTTAGGTTTTGTGAAGACAAGACTGGGATATATGATTTCTCTCTACTCAGCTCAATGGGACATTTGTAGTCTGCTTGGAATTCCTTTCTTTATGTCACAATCTGGAAATTGTCTCCAGTCATGAAAAGTTGAATGGGGTCACATCATTAATTTTCTCTTCCTTCAGGATGACGTTCTCACACTGCCTGTTGCCATTTTTTGAAAAACTCTCATTTCATACTTTTTGTGCAGTTATGATTTATGGTGAATACACCAGTTTTTCCATTTTGGCTAGAGTAAAATTTTAATTTGTCTTTTATACACATTTTTGACTAAGTAAGTAAATTATTATTTTTAGACTATGACTTATTTATGTCACTGTTTGGTAAAAATAAATATGTAATGTTAGCCAATATTCACATTTATAATTACTAGTGTTAATAATTCTAGCCACAGTGCCTGGGCAATCACAGCATATGAGGAGACACAATAAAGTGGGAAATATTTTTCAGGATCCTGGGATATGCCATGTTTACTCTAAGCACCACAAATCTGCTCCCTTGACCCCTTCCTGAAACTATCCCAAACCTGGGAGCAGAAAGAGAAAATTAAATTAAATGGAGCTAATTGGTAATAACTGCACTGGAGGATATCACTAAAGAAACATATTGGAAGAGTTCATGACTTACTGGCAACGTGGGCCTAAAGGAGGGTGTTGGAACACAGCACATTATCATAATTCTTGCATTGCTCATACACATAAATTATATAATCAAAATTCTTAATTGTGTGAAGAATTTTTGGACATAATTTTATCAGAAAAAAACAAACTTCAGTTTACTACTCTATATTGGAATCTAATTATAGAATGCATCATTCTCTCCACAATTTTATACAATCAACCTGAAAAGATGTAAGAACAACAATTCTTAGGAAAAATAAAGCATTTTAATCAGCCAACTTCATACAAACTGATTCCAGGGCATTTTGGTTCTCAAAAAAGTTTTGCATACCCAGCAAAGATTGTGTATGCTACAATCTTTTTTGCTTCTTTTGAATGAATCTTGGTAGCATGAGTTAATGATGCCATTTACTGATTGGTTGGTATAAAGGCTAATTAGGAATATGTCCAACTCCCACCAGTCTGATGAAATGGCACAAGGAATGGAGAATACTTTCATAGTGTCATGTGTCACCTATGATATTTGCTTGACTAAGAGGACAAGTTTATCAAAAAACTTAACAAAGTACTTAGAGTATCTTGTATTGTGTAGCTCTATGCCATTTAAACTGTGTTGTAACATGTTAATATATTTGATTTCAGATTGACTGTAAGGGCAAATTGGACAATAATTATTATTCTCCTGTTAGAACTGAGAAAAGAGGTTAAGTGCTTTGCACCCCTCACAGCTGGTGGAATTCATGCTTTAGATTTGTGAATTCCAGTGCAATAGTATTTCCTTTCTTCAATACTGCCATTTTATTATAACAAACATTTATTTAAATAGGTGCAAAGAATAATTCCTCTGCAGCTCACGTTTACGTGAGTTAACTTTATTTGAGCAAGTGTGAGCTTCCGGATGTTTTAATATATTCAGGTAGCTACTTGAATACAAACTGAGGGCTGACATTGGAGTATTACAGAGAAGAATGCCAACTCTCTTACATTTATTGGACACAATCTCTAAAGAATGATCTTGCTAAAAAGCTCAATATAATTGCAAACAATTATTATTATTATTATTTATTATTATTTAACTGTTCAATGGTTAATAAACATTTCACACATTCTTTCTCCTTCATGAGGCAGTTGTTATCCATATTCTATAAGACACTTAAATATCAGGTGCTGCTCCTGATTTCTTATTGCAGATTAAGTCCTGCCCATTCAAATAACTGTGGCATGTTAGGAAATAAAATTGTAGGTTAGGGCACAAAAATAAAGGGGGATTGCATTAGTTCTTCTTCAATAGTTGAAGCTCTATGATGATATGATCTGTGGGTAGGTATTAAGTGTTTAGTTTTGTGTCATTGCATTAACGTTCCAAAAAAAAAGACAGTTAAGGTTTTAAATAGAATGACAGTCGGGTTTACCTCATTTAAAAATATTTCCCTATCTGAGCATACTGTGGAATATTTAAAGGATGAACGATAAATTTTTTTATTAACTAAATTAAATTACCCGACCTATAATTATAAACACTTTCCTATTTTGAATACTATATAACTTAGAAATGACACAATTACATTTCCTTTAAAAATATTAAATAGCCCATTCACTATTTAATTTCATCCCATTAGTAAGTCTTTCTACTGCTTCCCTTATAGTTTTATAGTTCATGCCTCAGTTTAATACTAAATATTAATATGACCAGTTTTCTGAGAAGAAAGAAGTAGAAAGTTTGGGGAAACATTCATACTTTTATTAAAATCCCAGCTTTACCACATACTAGCAGTGTGAATTGAAGCAAATTATTTCATCTCTGAGCCTTGGTTTCATGATTTGCATTAAAGAAAATATAAGATTCGCTTTTAAGGGTTTAGAATGTGTATTGAAGTATATAATCTATGCAAAATGCCTCTGATATAATAGGCAGTAGCAGCAGGCATTACAATGTTTGCTATTGTTGACTAGCTTTGTGTCCTTAAGAAACAAGAAAACAATAAAAAAAAAAAGAAAAAAAAAGAAACAAGAAAACAAGATTATGTTTTCAGTTTCAAATTTTTTAACTATTCAATAAAAGTTGAAAACCACCTGCCTCTTTTCAACCACGAAGAATTTAAAGATTCAGATAACAATTGCTGACTTAGTACCCAAACTCTTTGATCACTAGGGAATTCACAACCATGATATGAAAAGAAAAAGCTAAAAATTCTCTGAAAGGTGGTATAATATATCGAATATGTTGGTACATAGCATTCTTTTTTCCTTCTACCTATAAGTAGCTTTTTGACCTGCAAACTGTGCTCTGGGAATTATAATGCATACAGGTAACTTAGACTCACACACATTGTCACATTCTGTGTGTTACCTTCTTTGAGTTTCCAAAGCACTTACTACTCATGGGAAATTTATTTGATGAGTGTAGTAGTCTTTTTACAAAAACACAAACAAAAACTTTCTGTTAGCTCAAAAATAACAAAGGTTGAGGTTGATTTGGAAATTCAAGTAAAATGGTTCCAGTCAGTTATTATATAACTATCACATAGATTGATGCCTTTTCTCATGTTCTAAGGCAGTGTGGTATTAGCAAGTACATAGAAAACAGTTCCAGGGTGACCTTCTTAGGACAATATGGGAAATCTATGTATTTTCCATAAGGTACTCTGGTTGAAGAGTGATGTGAACTCAGTCTTCCTCTACTTTAGGTGTTTAAACTTTTTTTCCCCCCTCCAGGAAGGCTTTTTTTTTCCTTCTGAATATGTGTATTTTATCTATTTGTTTGTTTGTTTGTTTGTTTAGTAAGTTATTTAGTTATGTGGTGCTGAGAATCGAACCCAGGGCTTCACATGTGCTAGGCAACCACTTTACCAATGAGCCACAACCCCAGCCCCTAAACTTTTTTATATACATGACAGAGTATTTTAAGAAAAGTTCAATTAGCAGAATGATTGTTGTTATTTTTTATCATTTTCACATTACTTCCTTATATACTATTTGGCAATATTTGATAGTAATTTTGAATATAGTAATTAAATATTCAACATTTTGATATTATGATTTTGAGGCTGTTTTGAATAAAATTCTTGAAGTGTTATTTTTAATTAAACTGTACTTCATCATATGAACATATTTTCATCTAACTATCAACAATGGCAACTAAATAATTTTCATTTTCATTCTACATATGATAATTATAAGTAGATAATAATCAATTTTATTACCTGTAAAAATAATTTAAAAAATAGTGTGATCCTCTAGTCCATCAGTGTACACTAAGATTTTAAAACTATTCAGTGAAAATTCATTTACTATTCTTTTATCACTGAATATTTGTTTTTCTTTTTTAATTTATGAACTTTTGTAACTATAATATTATAACTGATTATTGTAAACATTTACATAGTACCAAAATCTATAAGAAAGACATTAATAAGTCTGATTTTTTTCTTTTATTTTGAAGTTTTGGTAACACCAAAAAAATAATGATAGTAAAATATCCAGAGGTGCTTTACTACTGAGTTATATCTGCAGTCCTATTTTTTGTTTGTTTGTTTTAACTTTGAGACAGGGTTTTATTTTTTTTTTATTTTTTTTATTTTTATTTTTTTTTTTATTCTTTTATTTACTTATTGATTCATTGAACACAAATGGAGTACAGCTATTGTTTCACTGTTTGTACACAAGGTAGAGTCACACCATCTGTGCATTCATGCATGTATAATAACAGAATGTGTGACAGAGACAGGGTTTTATTAAGTTGCTGAAGTTCTCTCTAAGTTGCTGATGCTGGCCTTGAACTTGTGATCCTCCTTCTTCAGTCTTCTAAGTAGCTGGGATTACATGTGTGTGCCACTGAGCCTGGTGCAAGCCTAACATTTCATGTATGTAAGTTTTAGTTTAGACATCATCTTTAAAATATTTTAATTTTTAAAATAAAATGACCCTGTGTTTTCATATATACACATACATATATGTTAAATCTGATTTAAACATTATGCAATGTGTGCACATATTGAATTACCACATGGTATCCTATTATTATGTATATTACTATGTTTTCTGTATTTGTTAATATATATACATTAATTTTTTAAATGTAAATTCCTGACTCCTTTCCTGCCTCGATCTGACTTTTTCCCCCAGAGGAGCCATGTGTGCATATGCAGATATTTTAAACATAAATAAGACATATGCCATATACTATGAATAGCTAGTTCTCCTCAAAAGAATAGGTATTTA
Organism: Glaucomys volans; assembly: GCA_020662805.1. Classification (NCBI taxonomy): domain Eukaryota; kingdom Metazoa; phylum Chordata; class Mammalia; order Rodentia; family Sciuridae; genus Glaucomys; species Glaucomys volans. Next base: position 61,581 of record JAJEJO010004732.1, read on the forward strand.
TTTTAATAATTTTAGTAGTTGCATAGCATTCCATGGTATGGATAATATTACATTTAGCCATTAGCTCTGTTATTCCGTGTGTGTTATTACAAATATTCTGCACTATTTTAACAGTTATTATATGTGTAGAAATGATTGTTGTATTATTCTTATGCTTAAAATTTATATTTTACTGATGCTTTAACTTGATTTTTGGTTAACCTTGAAATAGTTCCCTATTTTGTCCATTTCATTTACTTTTACTTTTCTGCAATGTGTCATTTCAATTTCTATAGAGATCTTTGTTTTTTATTTAATCATAGCAATGACATATATTGATATTAATTTAACTGCAATATTTGTGAAAATTATTTTCTTCTCTTCCTTTTTTTAATTTTTTTTGGAACCAGGGATTGAACTCAGGGGCACTTGGCCACTAAGCCACATCTCCAACCCTATTTTGTTTTTTATTTAGAGACAGGATCTCACTGAGTTGCTGAGGGCCTTGCTAAGTTGCTGAGGCTGGCTTTGAACTCATGATCCTCCTGCCTCAGCCTCCGGAGTCACTGGGATTACAGGCGTGCGCCACCACGCCTGGCTATTTTCTTCTCTTTTTTATTTAAATTTATTAACACTATTCCTTGCCATTTGGAAGTTAAATTTCATGTAGTGAAATCCATCAATTACTTCAGTGCTAAAAACATAGAAAGACCTCTCTCCAAATTTCTATCATCATTGTCCTACACTTATTGAAGTCTTTACAAAGTTTTTTTCTTTTTCTTTTTTTTCTTTTTCCCTCTGGTACTGGGGATGAAACCCAGGTGTGCTCTACCACTGACTTATATCCCCAGATTGGTTCCCCCTTGAGAACAGGGTCTTGCTAAATTTTTGAAGTTGGACTTAACTTGTGATATTCCTGCTGCAGTTTCCAGAGTAAATGGGATTATAGGTACATAAGCGCCATGCCTGGATTTTATTAGCACCACAAAATAACAAATAACATCTTCTCTTGCCTAGAGAAGTAGCAGTAGATTTAATGTTAAAACTCTTATTTTTCTCTTAAACAGTGATTTAATGTTAAAACTCTTATTTAATGTTAAAACTCTTATTTAATGAGTTTATAAATGTATTTATTATTAAGGTAGAATCTAGGAACTATGTTTATATCCTGAAGTATTAGGAAAAATGAAATACTTTTAAAATATGTATTGATTACCTATTGTAATTACTATATTAGCATTCTCCAGAGAAACAGACTCAATAGGAATCAAGGTGTGTGTGTATATATATACATATATATATATACTCACACAATTATGGATGCTGACAAATCCTAAGATCTGCAGAATAAACTGGCTAAGTAGAGACCCTGAAGAGCTGATGTGGATAGGAGAGTTCCAGTCCAAAGACTGGTAAGCTCTACCCAGGAAAATCCAATGCTTCTGTTTGGAGGCAAAAGCAAATGTTTCATACAAAGGCAGTCAGGAAGAACGAATTCTTTCTTACTCAGAGAACGGTCACCTTCATGATCTTTTCAGGCTTTCAACTGATTGCATGAATCTCATTCACATTAGGGAGGGAAATCTGCTTCACTTATTCTACCAATTCAAATGTTAATCTCCCAAATCACTCTCTACAGAAATATCCAAAATAATGTTTGGCCAAATATCTGCATCAAGTTGATTCATAAAATTAACCATCACAGTAAGCCAGGGACCTTAGATGATATCTTTGTGTGTGTGTGTGTGTGTGTGTGTGTGTGTGCGTGTGCGTGTGTGTGTATTCATGAAATTGAAATAGTTAATAAAAACATAAGCAAATAAGTAAACATCAAGTTTTCTCTTTTACTCTGACTGTTTCTCTCTGGTAGGGTGGAAACATTTTAAATACACATGCATGCATTTAGGGACTGAGCTGTGAAGTTACCTGTGACAACAGAGTTCCTATCATGTGAAATAGAAAGTTCAAATATTTGTGTTTGCAAATATGACAGTTGAAATAATCCTTGGTGGAACAAGTCTGGGAGGAATTCACATAAAAATAAGGCATTGTCAGAAACTAGTCTCAAGTGCAGTAAATTATGTTTCATTCATGTATGATTATGTTAAAATGAAACCCAATACTATGTACTTATAAAAACATTTTTAGTGAAACTGTTCTTGTTGAATAGGATTTAGAAATAACAATGACTTGGCCTATTAAGTTATATAACATGAATAGATATGAACCCCATGAAATAGGAGCTGAATATAATAATAATGAGGATTGGCATAAAGTAGATTTTGCTAGAAAATTATTTTGTCTTCATAAAAAAATGTGTAGGCAGCACATGAAACCTCATGACATTACCCACCAAAGGAGTTCTAGGTTAGCAACCACAAAATGATTTTCCTTTCCACTGAGTCTTCCTGCAGTAGTCCATAAGATACATGGAGCCTGGAAATGAGATCTAGCAGGGAGTTACCTGTTTTGAAAGTCTTATGCTCCATCAGAGCCCAAAACTTTGAAAATCTACATATGCAGCGAGCTGCGATAGTGCATGTGTATAATCCCAGCAATTTGGGAGGCTGAGGCAGGAAGATTGCAAGTTCAAAGTCAGCCTCAGCAACTTAGGGAGGCCCTAAGAACTATCGCAAAATAAAATATAAAAAGGGCTGGGGATGTGACTCAGTGATTAAGCACCCCTGGGGGTTCAACCCCTGTCCAAAAAACAACAACAACAACAACAACATAAAACTACACTTGCAAAGGTTCTAGGGTCCCTGAAAGGGGCTTGCTCAATGCAAAAGTCACACAAGTCACTGCATGTGGAGAATCCCAAATAATAATATGGTCCTCCTGTATTTTAGTTCATATATGCTTCTTCTCTTCCATTCTGTAAAAAAAAAAAAAAAAAAAAAAAAAAAAGACTAATAAGGCATCATTTAGTAGAGAGCAATATTGTGTAGAAATTTCATTCACAATTTTACCTTATCATGTTACAAAAAGAATAGAACTGGTTAGTTAATGAAAGCCCACCTCTCACATGAAAGGGAAAGGGAGTTTGCTAATACTTTGCTCACATCTTCTCTCCCGATAGTATAACACCGCAGGGGAAAAATGTTCTGAGGAAAGACAAGGAGGCAGTGCTGAGAATCTGATTCAGAAACATGCCTAGAATATTTCAACAGTGGCAAGGTGCCAATAGGTAGAAAATAGTGAAGCTGGATATTATCGAATGATGTTGGCCTTTACAGACATTATCATTATCAAGCTTTGATTTCGACTTTTGAGTGTAAGAAGATAGAAGGAAAGTTAAAGCATGTAAGTATGAGTTATATGCTCTATTCCAGATAATAAGGTTGTCATGAGATAAAATATGTGAAAAAGCCTTAACATTCCCAGTTTATTTTGTTTTTCACATTAATCATCACATGGAATATTAGAGAAAATTTCTTCAAATTCCTTCCTTTGTACCTGATTAGCTTTTTATTTTTTTAATATGGGATACTAAGGATTGAAACCAGGTGTGCTATACTACTGAGATACATCCCTAGTCCACTTCTTTCTTTCTTTCTCTTTCTTCCTTCTTTCTTTCTTTCTTTCTTTCTTTCTTTCTTTCTTTCTTTCTTTCTTTCTTTCTTTCTTTCTTTCTTTCTCTCTCTCTCTCTCCTTCCTTCCTTCCTTCCTTCCTTCCTTCCTTCCTTCCTTCCTTCCTTCCTTCTTTCTTTCTTTCTTTCTTTCTTTCTTTCTTTCATTCATTTTAAATTTTGAGGCAGGGTCTTACACAGTTTCCCAGGCTAACTCTGAATTTGCAATTCTCCTGCTTCTGGCTCCTGAGTAGCCGAGATTACAGTTGTGTGCCAAAGTACCCAGCTCCTGATTAGTTTCTATGTGATATTTATTGCTTGTTTAAATTTGTGCCCAAAATTGATTTTAAATTTCAAACAGTCATGTCTATTTATCTATTTAGAAGTGTTTTGTTTGGAAATATAACCCAACTTAAAACTTAGAGTAACCCAATAAATGTGGTAAAACTGTAGAAAGCTTCTAATCTATTTACTTCCATGAAGATCACTGTTAACATATCATTATTCTCATCTCTAGCTTATTGACTTGTTTAAACACCCATATCCCTATTTCATTGTAAATGTGATTCTTTTCACACAGCCTAAAAAATGTGGCGGATAGTCACATTAATATTGTAATATTTGCTTTAGTGAAGAATGGCTTTGCTAAACTGAGAAGTCTTACTTGATCTTGGTTACACAGAGATATTTTCAGTCTTTTTTCCACCTGCTTTAGAGCTAGAAACAGTCAAATCATGTAGCATCTTTCTATTCACTTTTCGTTTCTGTTTACAACATTGCTGAATTTTCTTGAGCACTTCTCTTTTATTATAATAATTGCCAAACTCAGTGAGGAGCAATCAACAACAGCAGCATTCTGCATTTTTTCAAACACTTTCTCTGGAGCTATGCTCAGGAAATTCTTTGAAGGTGTCTCAAAAGACAATTTACCAAATATGTTGTGGGAACCAACAGGGACCATCACCATTTTATTCTTTTGCATCACATTCTTCCAGACTAATTATCTAATACCACATACTTTAGGCTTAAATTAATGTCAAATTCTGAAATTAAGGCAGGTTAACTTCAGCAACAAATAAATCCCCAAATATCCAGTTTCACAGACACCAATAGAATTCACTATCTTACTAAAAAAGAAATAGGGCTGGGGATATAGCTTGGTGGCAGAGTGCTTAATAGGCATGAAACTCTGTGTTTGATCCCCAGCAGAGCACGAAAAAAAATTCTGGAAAATAAGCAAAAATCACCCTCCATATCTGGCCAGGACAGTGTAATTAGAAGTGCATTTACCCCTCCTGCCTCATGTGACTTTTATATATAAGCTTTCAGTCATTGGAAAAGAGTCTCTGATTGTTGAGAGGATAGAAAAACATGAGGTGAGCCCCGTGTTTCCACAAGTATGTCTGAGGCATAATTTAAACTTTCAGTAAATCTAGACAGGGCAAGGGTGAGGAAACCTAAGGATGCTACAGATAACCTAAGAGGGAATGGCAGTCTCATTGATTTGAGAAGGCAGATACTACAGCCTGGAGCTGTCAGTGAACTGGAATACTTGAGTAAGCATACTAAAAGCAGAGAGTTATTCATCTTAAGCACATTATTGAAACCATAGTGTCCAGGCCAAAGGATGAAGGACCAAGGCAAAGGGTAATTTAAGGTGTCCTAAGATTAGGGACTGGGATACAAAACCTGAAATAGACCCATATTAACACAGAACAAAATTAAGGATGACCGGAATCAGAGAATTAACCATTAATTTATCTACATACTAAAATACAATTCAATATAATTTAGACAGAAAAAGAAATCCGGACTCCCCTACCACATATTATGTATAATATACAACATGCAGTCAAATTTTACTAGATATGTGAAAAAACACTAAAGCTGACCCATGAATAATAAATAGAACATATCCTGAGAAAATCTTATTTTATATCATAAAAGGATTTTAAGACACTCATTTTAAATGCATTCATTGTTTAAGAAAAGATGAACACAAAGTATAATCAAATGGGAAATCAAAACCCTAAATGGATACTACATAACATAATCAAACAGAAATTCTAAAACAATGTCTGTAATAGAAAGATCAGTGGATGGGGGATAAAGATTGCAACAGGTTGAAGCCAACAGAAGTAACCAATAGTGATAAAGAGAATCACATCAGTAGTCTAAAAGTAAAGACACTGAAGGATGAAAAAATAAATTAAAAGAGGATCAGCAACTTGTGGGTCATTATCACATAGTCTAAAACAAATTTAATAGGAATTTCAGAATAAGAAAATATTTCAACATGCAGTTTTGAGAATTTCTGTGAAATTTGAGCAGGATAAATGAATGACACATCTAATTACCCAGAACATACATGACGAAAATGTCTTCAGCAGTCAAAGAAAAACAGCAATATTATAGACTGGAGGATGGGGTGGCAGAAAGCAATACAAATAATCACTCTCTTTTTATCAGCAACAAAGGGAAGCAGAGGGCAAATTAACATCTTATTTCACTGAGAGGAAAAAATAATCTTCCAATTGCATACCTATGTCCAGTTTTTACCAAAATAAAAAAACCTTCAAGAAATTTGGGTTAGATTAAGACAGTTTCACATAATCAAAAGCTTCAAAATTTATCAGCAATAAACTTTTATTAAAAGAAATCCTAGAGACTATTCCTGTTGAAGGTAAATGATACCATGGGAACACTCAGATATTAGGGGAAGAAAAGGTGTATTTATTAAGGTCACACAGAAGGCAACCTTTCTTTTTTCAATAGTTCATTAGAAACTGTCTTTGCACCTAAGATTCATAATGTATATGGAAATAAAATATATAATAGCAGGATATATTCAGGAATTCAATTGTTGAAATAAGCTATGTTTTGCGTGTGTGATGAAGTATCAGACCATTGTCACTATTTAAAAGTTAGTCAAATTTCTTAATGTTAGCAAATGTGACATGGGAGTGTGTAAAAAGGACAATATGTCATGATCAAGTGGGTTATTCCAGGAATATAAGGCCTCTTATTCTTTTGTTTTTGTTTTTTACTTCTTAAATTTCTTTCACTGGTACATTATAATTATACATAATAGTGGAATTGTGTCGTATTCATACATACACATAACATGGTTTGATCAGTCTCATTCTCCAGTACCTTCTCTTTCCTTTCCCTCCTCCTTTAGTTCACTGCATTCACAGAATAATGTCATAATAATTAAATAATAAAATCATAAGTTTATTTCAATAAATCAAAAATAATTGAAAAAATTCTGAGACATCCCATTTTTAAAGTCTCTCAAATATCTACTAACAGTAATTTAATGCACATAGTGAATGGCATTTACAAAAAACTTAGATTATGTCAAACTCCTATTTGATGTTCAATATAGTATATGTAATACAATGAAATATGAAATTCTTTCCTCCACAGATTGGGTACAAGGCAAAAACAAACATTCTTCTGGCCAACATTTTATCCAACATTTTTTTTTAAATATTGAAATGATCTACTACAAGATAAAAAAAATAGGATAGTGATGTATGCTTTCATTTCATACTTCTATTTAATATCAAAATTAAATACAAATATTAATAAAGTCATTAATTGGGAAGGAAAAAGTAAAATCTTTATATGCTGAAGATCTGATTATTGCCTTGAAATGATATATTATCTGTACAAAGCTAGTAGAATGAATAAGTAAATATATTTAGGCTGTTGTATTAAAAGTCAGTATACCAATAAGTGTGTTATATTTATACGATAATAGGAAACAATTAAGAAAATGAATAAATCAGTTACAACTATCAAAATTTTAGAAATAAACTAAATGAAAGCCATGGAAATTCTGAAAATTGAAATCTTAAAATTCTGAAACACTAGAAAATATCCAAATACTGATTAAAATAAAGCCCCCAGATAAACAGGTATTTACTTACAAATTAAAACTTTCAGTAGTGGTAATATGCTATCTCTCCATTTTTAACATATATTTATTGTAAACCAAACCAAAATTAAGTTTTGTGTGGAAATTAACAAATACATTCTAAAATGTTTTGGAAAACATTAAAGATTTAGATTGCATTGAAGCATTTCTAAATAAGATAACCTTGAGTCAATACAGGAGTGCTCATATCTATTAATTTCAGTTTTCTTGTTAGCATGAATGACCTAAAAACGTTCCAATAACATTTCAGTTAGAAACACATAAACTTAGGGTGGGTAAGGAAAAATAAGGAAACAAATAACGAGACCCCATTTATTTTCTGTATTATATCTATAAAAGGAACAGATGAAGAAGATCTCAATAGTTTATCTAATAAATAAGAAGCTTAGTTTGCCCAGATGATATTGTCATACCTGTAATGAGTTTTCCTATTAATTTTGCAAATCAAATCAAATGATTTGATAAACCAAGTAATTAATAATTATGAGCATCTTTTTTTCTCCTATTATGAAGGGATTTGTATTAGAGTAATAGAGGTACAAGGCTGAACCAGATTTCATGTGATGTCATGTAGTTTTGTTTTTGCAAAGTTCTAAAGACATTCATAGGAATTCCTTCTCAGAATATCTTCAGAATTTAGGATTTTAGAGATTCAATTCCATGAACCCATACCAACATAAAAATTACATAGAAAAAATAGTGAATGATATCTGACAATAAGAAAATTGGTATTTTAGCAGAAAAGCAGGAAAATAGCTGAGATATTCAGTGACATGCAAATGTTAATCCTCAAACTGGACACAAGGTCACAGTATGAGGTAATGAGAGAATTCATTCATTTTAAGCTAAACTGTTTTGGTGTATAGTAATCACAGACTTTGAAAAATTGCTGAACTATTCAAAGAAAATAAAGTCCCATTTTAAGATAAGGTTTATAGACTTGAATCATTGAAATGTCTCTGATTGTCTATTAAGTGGATATTTTTGCACATATCGCATATTCCTTATGATAATTCTTTATCAGGAGGAATTGATAAACCTAGAAATGCATTGTATTTACTAAAAAAATTCCATATTATGTTTGTGCTGGAACTATGAATTGCAGATATTTCTAATAATGTGGTCAAACTTTGAAATAGACTACATAATTCTATGTACATGCTTTCTTTTCACCAAACTGCTGGAATCAAACTTACACAAAACTGCAACAAACATCCATCATGCACTAATGCTGCATGTACAGTTTAATCACCCTCCCTGCTGCATGCATGCATGCACAAAGATTAGTTCAGTGTCTAGAAATACTGCATTTAAATTACTTCTTTCAAATTGATAAAAGCTTACTATTAGATCCTGCAGTTAACTATTGAACATTTATTTTTATACTTATACAAATTTGTACTTTATTAGCTAACATGCTATAATTTACACCACTAGTTATTTAAAAAATAATGTAGAACATCTATATTTTATAGATCATATAACAAATTGAATAATAAATCTGAATCTCCTTTATAGAAGACCCTTTTATTAATTTTCTGATTAGAAACCTGACGTTTGCAAATCTGGAGTGCCTTGGCTAAACTCACAGAGAGTATAATTGTTAGAATCATAATTCATCGACCATTGCAAATTAAGCAACATCAAATTATAAGGAAGGCCCTGAAATCACCCTTGATTATGCAACAAGAGAAAGGTAAATCTATGATGATCTGAAATCTTAAAAAAAATAAATATTTTCAATAAGATTCTATCTAATTGTATTTTAAATAAAAATGTACACACTTTGAAGCAGGATGATACAGAGCAGGGAAGATTAATATACCTAAGAGAAAAGTGGACATTTCTATTTTAACAACCCAGAATCTGAAGATTTTTTCCACTGAGATTGACAGACACCACATAAGCATTCAGAGAACAAACTGATTAAAGTTTAGTCACACTTAAGCAACCAAAGAGCTGAATCCTGATTGCATATATACATGGATGTTAAAATAAATAAGAAGATATACCAGGACATTTTAGAAGCTTTGTGTTCCCTATGGTGTCATTTGATGTTTTGCTTGCTCAAAGTGAGTCCCTCATTTCTATGAGCACTATAGAAAATATAATAACTGTGAATAGAGTAAAACAAACCATATAATGTGTGCATATATATCACACTATATATAGATATGTATTTCTATATCACTGCTATGGAGAACAGAATCAGACAGAAAGTATCATGGATGGTATGCTATATAATTTTAGATATATGAATAATCTATCCCCATATGACTTAAATATTCTTTTGCCTGTAACAAACATGTGCCATCATTTATTTTTAGTATGGTTTCTTGTTACATAAGTAAATAAGAAAAGATTAATAATAACTAACATTATTAGTTTTTAATTTGTGCTATGGTTAGTGCTCAGTATTTGACACATTCAGTAGACCCAACCAAATTGTGGGGCAGCTACCAGTGCTAACAGAAATTTATAAGTGAAAGGAGTGAGGAATTGAGGGTTGTGGTTAACTTGTATAAGGCCATAAAATTAGTAGGTGCTGGAACCAGGACTTGAACTCATACTGACTGAATCAAAATGTCAAACTTTAGATCATTATGCTGGTATCTGTTAATATACAGATCATTCAGTTCAAAATGGCACCTCCATGTGAAATACACAACTAATCCATATAATGTTGTAAGAATTAGATTTGAATATATATGAAAATAAGCACAAATAAGTAGGGGCTAAAATCATTTTTCCTGCTGTAAAAGGCCAGTTGTAGGCATTGCACAGATGGTGTGTTGCTCTGCATTGACCAAAATGAAGTCATTCTGGTCTTTCCCTTTATGATTCCTAGATTACAATGCTTGTCCTTATTATCGACAATGGCTGGATCTCAGCCACTACTTCCACATGCTAAGAAGCTGGATGGATGAAGATGGACATAAGGGGCATTTTCCTTCATTCTCTATCCTAGAACTCTGAGGTCACATTCTCACACATGATATTGCCCATAAATTAGTCAAAGTCCTCATGTATCTAAAAGGAATAGTGGGAACTATAGCCTTTAATCTGGTGAGTAGGGATTATGGTTAAAAGTAAAGGATTATTGTAGAAGATAACTGGAGATATTAAAGGACAAAATATCTAGTATGTATCATACACATGAATACATGTAGGCAAAAACAAAGCAATAGAATAATTTAAAATTTTCTTTTCCAACTAAAAGGTAATATACAAAGAGGCATTGCTTTTTTAATTAAATTAACTTCATAAAAAATAATTGTGAGGGAAATTGTAAAACCAGACTCTGAATTGTCAAGCAAATAAAACACAACTTGTTTTTATTTTTATAAAATGCATTGCAACCGTACATATTTCCTTGCCCCTAGAAAAGAAAAGTAATAAAGATTATATTGAGTTAGTGAATATAATAAAAGAAGAAAGTATTTTACAAAGCAAACTGGTTGTGTTCACAAAGTCAGAATCAATTTCAGACTGTGATAGGTTGGTTACTCCAGAAGCAACTGCTGAGATGAAGTTTAGGTTGCAAAATATTTGTTAGGGATCAACACCTACCTCCAAAAAGAAGAAGGAAAAAGCAGAACTGGATAGTGTAATCGGAAACTGTGATGCAAAATTGTCAAAGCTTTGGTGAAGAGCATGGAAGATCTGGAGTTTTTATTGCCTGACTGTGACCTATTGTTGATCTGAAATGGCCAGGCCTTTCTAGCCCAGATGTCTCCAGATGTGGTCAGCCCTAAAAGGGATGACCCAGATTAGACCTCTCTTGCAGTGGAAGTCCTGGTTACCAAATACTATTCTCCCTTCATCCCTTCTTAGGCTCCTCTTGACTGGTCCATGTGAAGAATTCTGGTCAATCATTCAAGAGCTGAAATGTGTGTCATTTCCAGACTGGGGCAATAAATTGCTCATGCCAGAATCTCCAGAGCTGTTTCTCTTCTCTCTGGCATGGTGACCAACAAGACAAAATTTTGTTTGTTCTATCTGCCTGAATATCCAAAAATAATGATTAAAGCCCTCCTGATGATTGATATTAGATATTCCAATTAATAAATATGCATTCAGTGTAGAGGTTTATTTATTATCATAGTGCAACATAACTTAGTCCATCTGACAGATAGTCTCATGTTATCTTTTATAATAAAATCCTTACATTGAGGTACACAATTTATATGCTTTTTTTCAAAATGCTTATGTCCAAATAGAAGACTGTGCCCTGTGCTTTATGTGTGCTTCTTATAATCACTATATTCTTAAAAGAAAAACTCTTCTGTATGAACTTAGCCAAAGTATCTAATATAAGTATCAGAGGATGTTATGAAGCTAATTAGTGCAATCCTGAATATGCAAGACAACATGCACAGTTCAGTCAACCAATGGTTGCATTCATGTCAGAATGTTTCAAAGAGGGAAGGGAATGAATGTTGACATAGCACAAGAACAAAAAATATACTGGATACACTGAAGCGCGCATAATAAAAGTCAAATTCCAATAAAGCTTGAGAACCTTCTTCTTAGAGGCATGGGCAAAACTATTATTTGGTGAGGTCGAAGTCAATGGCTGACAGGAGAAAGTAATTTGAGTGAGGACCTGGTGTGAGCCTATCCACCTAGCCATTCCAGTTCTGCTAGGTGGGTTCTGAGAAGCAAGATAGGGAGGATTTTCCCTCATTTAAATCTCTGCATTGCATAGATCCTATACCATTCACTTGTCAAGTAATCCCATTCTGCTTTGTGACCTTTCAAATTGTCTTCTGATGGTATTTATAATATGTAGTGTACATTTATTTTGATTTTATCTTTTTTTTCTAAATAGACTTAGTCATGTAAAAGCCGATTCTCAGGTGTATTTTCAAATTCTCTTAGATTACATCAAACAGAATCTAGTGCTATAATAGAAACAATTTAGCCTTGCAAGGCAATATTTTTCTACATTTAAATACCAGCTCTACTATTTACCTCCTCTGCAATTAGAAGTTCTCCAGTCATATTAACAAACTGTGTCCATAAACAAGGTATAAATGAGATTGTACTTTTCTCAGATGCCCTCACAATTGAAGAGAGTAGACATGAACTTCAAGTCATTTATTTCATCCTAATAATTTACCAATAAACCATGTATTTCTTTTATCAATGTAAACAGAGGGCCCTCGATTCAAATATTTATCAAAACACAGAAATTTATTTTTGTTCTGACATCATCATTGACTTGAATATACTTGGGGGAATCACTTAAATTCTCTGAGTCTGTTTGCATCTGAAAGTAACAAAATATAATATTTTAAAAATATATTTGATCATATATGGCCCCGATTCCTCAGAACAAAGCAGAGGTAATTATTTATATTCAAGATGAAAAACAAAATTCTTTACCATTATTATCAGAACATTATAGCTAGTAGTTGGGTTCATTTTGACAAAATCATACATGCAAGGAATTTAATTTCAAACCCTGTTCCTACCTCTTCTTTTCCTTCCCCTCGTCTCTTCCCCTATTTTCCTTTCTCTGTTCTACTGGTCTTCCTTTCACTCCTTTATTTATTTTTGATTGGTGGTTTCTACACATACATAAAGGTGAAATTCTTTTTGATATCTTTATATACGCATGTAATGTGGTTTTGTTAAATTCAATCATACTTCCTCCTCTTTCCCTCCCTCCCTCTCAGTTTCCTCCTTCTACTCCACCAATCTGTCCTATATATTTAGGATATCTAATCCCCACCCACCCACCTGCCACCTTCTTTCCCTTATTTTGCTCTAGGTTCTACATATAAGAGAAAAGAGTTGACCCTTGATTTTCTAAGTCTGGTTTATTTCATTTACCATGATGTTCTCCATTTCCATCCATCTACTGGCAAATGACATTATTTCATTCTCCTTTTTTTCCCCCATATATTTGTTGGCCATTTGTGTTTCTTCTTTTGAGAAATTCTGTTTAGCTCTTTTGCTCATTTATTGCTTTTGTTATTTGGGTTTTGGCATTGAATATTTTTTTCTGAGTTCTTTTATATATTCTGGATATTAATCCGCTGCCCAGGGGATTAATTATTTTTAATTTTTAATATTATTTGTTCTAATTAGTTGTACATGATGGTAGAATGCATTTATAAATTTTAATGGGTCATACATAAATAGAGTGCAAACTCTCATTTTTCTGATTATACATTTTGCAGGATTATATCAGTCATGCAAACTTTTTGTAATTAATTTTTTTTTCATTTCATAGGCTCTCTCTTCATGCTCTTAATCACTTCCTTTGCTGTATAGAAACATTTTGATTTACTTTTATGGCATCTAATTTATTGATTCTTGGTTTTGTTTCTTGAACTTAAGGGTCTTTTTGAGGAAATTGGTACTGTATGATGGAGGGTTGACCCTATGTTTTCTTCTGGTGGTTGCCAGGTTTCTGATCTAATTCCTAAGTTGTTGATCCATTTTGATTTGACTTTTGTGCAGGGTGAGAGATAGGAATCTAATTCCTTCTTCTACATACGGATATCCAGTTTTCCCAGCACCATTTGTTCAAAGGGCTATTTTTTCCTCCAATGTACTTTCGGAATCTTTGTCAAGTATCAGATGGGTGTAAGTATGTGTGTTTGTCTCTGTGTCTTCCATTCTATTTCATGGATCTTCATGTCTCTTTTGATGCCAATAACATGCTGTTTTTGTTACTATTGCTCTGTAGTATAATTTGAGAATGGGGATCATAATACCTCCTGCATCACTCTTGCTGCTTTGGCTATTTTGGGTCCCTTATTCTTCCAAATGAATTTAAGTACTGTTTTCTATCTAGTCTTAGAAGCATGTTTTTGGTGTTTTTCTGGGGATTGCATTGAATCTCAATATTGCTTTTGGTATTGTGGCTACTTTGACAACACTAATTCTGCCTATCCAAGAACAGGGGAGTTCTTTCCATCTTCTAAGGTCTTCTTCAATTTCTTTCTTCTGTGCTCTATAGTTTTTATTGTAGAGATCTTTCACCTCCTTGGTTAGATTAATTCACAGGCACTTTTTAGGTTATTGTGAAGAGGATTTTTTTTCTGATTTCTTTCTCAACTGAATTGCTGTTCCAGTATAAAAAAGCTATTGATTTATGAGTGTTGATCTTGTATCCTGCTACTTTGCTGAAAGCATTTACCAGATCTAAAAGTCTTCCAGTGGAATGTTTCAGATCTTCTAGATATAAAGTCATGTCATCCACAAAAATAGAAATTTTGATTTCTTATTTTCCTATTTTCACCCTTTTAATTTCCTTTTCTTGCCTGATCATTCTGGATAGAGTTGTAAGAAATACATAGAATCAAAGTGGTTAGAGAACACATGCTTGTCTTGTTCCTGATTTTGAAGAAAATGCTTCCAGTTTTTCTTCATTCACTCTATAATGTTGGCTTTGGGTGTTTCATGTAGAGACTTTATAATGTTCAGATAAGTTTCTTCTATCCTTAGTTTCTCCAGTGTTTTTAACATGAATGGGTGCTGTATGAAAAACAAAAGTCTTAAAGGTTAGGCAATTGCCTTTAAGTGAGGAAAATGGAATTTAAATGGAAGCTAAATCTTACATATTTTTAATCTCTGAATTAGTCTAATAAATGAAATTACCCATAGGTATAATTATGACATGGATTGGGAAAAAAGGGTCATTATTCAAACAATAATTTTATTCCTTCATCTTTCACTTTGAAGTTAGGTCAAATGGAAACTTACCCAATATAAAACATTAAAAAATAGTTACCATACAAAATACATGATAAACGTTTGTTACAGACTCTTTTAAAGAGGACAAATCAGTTGTTTGATTTAACAGTCATATAAGGTCTATATGGTAATTAGTGTGAGTCTTTTCCTACTTTTTTACATGAAGAACATGAGGGCCTGAAAAATTAAATGATTTTCCCATGGACAAACATCAAGGTTTTTATTGTTCCAACTGAGATACTTTGCCATTCTATAATAGCAATGTCTCCTTTTGCAGAGCATTTCTATTATTTATGCCATTCAAAAAGTCATAAATTTTGACTACCTTTTGTTATGAACTATAATTTACATAAATGCAGTTATAAACCAGTATCAGAGTTGAATACATTGGTTAAGAATATGCATTTTTTGGAGTAAAACAGACTTAAGATTACATTCTAGTTTTAACACAGGCATGCTCTGTAGTCTTAGGTTAGTTATTTAGTAATTCAACTTACTTTTTCTTTGCTTATCTTTATTTGTTAAAATACATATAACAGGGCTGGGGTTGTACCTCAGTGGTAGTACACTTACCAAGCATGTGGTGAGGCCCTGGGCTCCATCCTGAACACCACATAAAAATAAAAATAAAGGTAAAAATAAAGGTATGATGTCTACATACAACTAAAAAATGCATTTAAAAAATTCATATAGCATAAAATTTGGCATTTTATCCATTTTTTAATTGTGCAGTTCTGTGGTATCAAGTCCATTTAGATTATTGTGCAGCCATCACCACCATCCATCCTCAAAATGATTTTATCTTCCTTAACTGAAAATCTAATATTAGTAATTTATGTATGACATAATACTGCCATGAAGACTAAATGACTATTTTGTCAAATACCTCCCATGCATTATTCCACTTGATCTTCATAATGATGTTGTGATACACACAATACTACTAATAGAGTTTCATTTGGAGAAGAAGATATTATTAAACAGATGGGTCAACTAGCAAACTCATGGTGATAATGGCATACATAAACTCACATATGGTATCTATGTGTTAAAAGTAATCATAGTACAAAGACGAGACACGAATTCTTAGATTTGATTTTAAAAAATCAAAACATTGCTGATTGTTTCCTTTGCTGAGAAAAAGCTTTTTAGTTTGACTCTACCCCAATCATTGATTCCTGCTTTTATTTCTTGTGCTTTGGGAGTCATGTTAAGGAAATCTGGTCCTAGGCCAACGTGATGAAGATTTGGACCTATTTTCTCTTCTATTAGGTACAGAGTCTCTGGTCTAATTCCTAGGTCCTTGATCCACTTTGAGTTGAGTTTTGTACAGGGTGAGAGACATGGGTTTAGTTTCATTTTGCTGCATATGGATTTCCAGTTTTCCCAGCACCATTTGTGGAAGAGGCTATCTTTTCTCCATTGTATGTTTTCGTCTCCTTTGTCAAGTATGAGATACCT
>JAJEJO010004732.1:78642-141466 GCA_020662805.1 Glaucomys volans
AAATAAAAAATAAAATAAATAAAAAATAAAATCAGATACACGTTTCTGCATATTATAAGCATTAAACAAAATGTTGAAAATGTTGAAGAAAAAAGAACTGGAAAAAAACACCAAGTGCTGAATCACAGTATTAGAATTGATGCTATGGTCCAATTCTGGTTCAGGTTGGTCATAATAGATTGTATAATCACTTTGGGAAAATTTGTGGCATCTAGTTTACTTACCATAGTTAAACATTGCATATATGTAATGTGTAAGCGCAAAAGGATGGATGTAGACCTCAACGGATTCAGAGAAGCCTTTTATTCATTCATGGACTGGGCTGTTGGGGCTCATTTTCTGGATGTGAAAATGGCCATCAGTTACAGAGGGGATTTTTGTTTTACGGGGTACAATGAGGACGGTTTAATTATCAGAAGCCATACATGTGCAGTTTGGGCAATTAGGGGCTAGTTGAACAGGTTAAAACTTTAACTTAGGAGGGTAGTTGTAAAAAGGTTGAAACTCATTGTTGTCTGGGGAAATAGTAATCCAGATCCTGAGGGATAAGTACTCAAATCTTGTCCATTGTTTTACTTTCTCTGGGATCCGTTTTTCAGAATTTCAATGTTTCTTGTGCCTCCATTTATGACTAACTTGCCATGGGGGGAAGGTCAAGGTTCAGGGTCCAGCATTCAGCAGTCTTTTCCCACAGGGTCCATTGTTATTAGGAAAGAATTTGCTGGAAGTTTAATCCTTGGCTAGTTTCTCCTTCCTCCTCTCAAGCTGCACCCCTCTTTCTTTTCCTTTGGGAGCTATCTTGTGGGAATATTATTTTCCATAACCTTTTATAATGTGTATAAAACATGTTGAAACTTGCTAGCTGATAAAGCAATCAATCAAAACATTAAAACTTAAGTGGAATGTTCAATAATAAAATTAAAACAAGACTTAAAACAAGACCTTTATATATCTGAATTACTGAACACATATCCCTTATAAGTCCATAGAAATCCTTACTAAAATTGTCCTTTTGCTGCAAAATAAAACAATTTTCAAATTATTACAATTATTAATGATTTAAAATGATATGAATAATTTCATAAGACCTTATATAGTTTATACAGAAGTGAATGATAACAATGTATGTTTACCCACAGTATTAAACTTCCTCTAATCAATAAACAAAGCAGACAAAAACACACATAAAAAAATGAATGAAATATATAAATAACACTTCACAAATAAACCTTAAAAAAGATTTTAAATATCATTGGTAATCATGAAATTGCAATTAAATCAATAATCAATGCTACTACATGCCACCCAAACTTGTAAACTGGAAAAAAGAAAAAGATAATACAATATGTTGATTTCAAAATGGAACAGCTAGGATATGACTGTATAAGATTGGTCATATAGATTGTATAATCACTTTAGGAAAATGTGTGATGTATAGTTTACTTACCATAGTTAAATATTGCATATATGTAATGTATAGTTTACATAGATATGAGAAAAGGGTGATTTCTTTTCCTCTGGCCCTCAAACTTGAACTTGTTTGTGAGTGCTCTCACCTTACTTTGTCAAAGGAAAAACATGTCATTTTTAGGAAATGTGATAAATATGCTTATTTAAAACTTGCTTTTGAGCATGTTGTTCTTGAGAAAATTAAAAAAGTGCAAAACATGTTTTTACCTGAAAAGTGTATAATGTAAAAAAGATATTTGCGTTTGAAAGAAATCCTGGGGGAACAGTACTAAGAATCTGTGCTGGGGCTGGGGTTGTGGCTCAGTGGTAGAGTACTTGCCTAGCATGTGTGAGGCACTGGGTTCAATTCTCAACACCACATATAAATAAATGAATAAAATAAAGTCCATCAACATCCAAAAAAGAAGAAAAAAAGAATCTGTGCTATGCTTCCTGACTCCTACAACACCCTAGTCTTGCTTAGTGAAGTTCTACAATTGTGGCCTCTCCGATCAGTGCCACTGAACATTGAGCACTGGTTAGTCTCAATACATCTCTATTAGAGAATCACATATTCTGTGGATGGTAACATACTAAGAGTGAAGCAAGCCCAATGTCCTCTTCAGTGCAGAAAAAGAAAATTTCACTGGTAAAATTCACTGATATACTCATTCTGTTCACAGGTGACTGCCATTCAAAGGCAATGTGAAGCTTATTATTTTTGATGATGAGTGTATCCCTAATGGTCTTCAATCTCTTCAATTTACTTTCTCAGCTTGTGGAATGAAAATAAATATTAATGTTGCACTAAGCAAATGTGTGCGTGTCATCACTGATGTTTCTTTGTACTATTTGCTTTTTGGTATCTTAATTTTAAACCTAGAAACCTAAGTGTTGACAGGCAGCAAGATAGAGTAGGAAGTGTAGGCAAAGCATAAAAACTCTCTACCAAATGACGATCCATATGGCTCTAGTTCTATTATTTGTCTACCTGGGATAAAGCATGATGATGATGGGTCGCTGGCAGCTAAAGCAATGATTGGAAAACAAATAAAAAAATAAATTAAAAAAGAAGAAATCTCAGAAGCACAAGCCATAAAAATCAGAACATTCATTAGGAAATACCTATAAGATATGAGGAAAAGATACTGCCATGAATCAGAAAAAGCAGAAGCACCATGGCTCCTACTTAATATTTTAAAAGACACTGGTTTTCTATCAGACTAAGAAGTAAAACTAGAGGTGATAGATATAATTAAAAATTAAAAGCAACAGTCATGCATAAGAAATAATACCTAGTTTCTCCTGAGATGAGTTTTAAAGAATGGAAACATTGATGGACAGGGCCTAATAAAGTCATTTGGAAAATCATAATAGCAGCCATTGAATTAATAAATACACTGGAAGGATTGAATTAATATATGAATCATAATCATTAAAAAGGCATGAAAATAGAAAAAAACAGAACAAATTAAGAAGACAGTAATGAGAACTGCACTACAAGAAAACAAACTAAATTATGTAGCATTGCATCTGCAGGGGAAAGAAATTGAGAAATTGATAGATCCCTTCTGAGTAACTAAGGATATGTCACAAGATAATTATTCTCTTAAATATAAAAAGAAAATATTATATGTACATATATGCATATTTACATATATGTAAATGCATACACAAATGCATACATGTGGTGAACATTTGTGTTCAGCCATTACCTCTGGAAATGTAGAGAAAAATACTTTGAAATTCATAATAGATAACATTCTTAAAGACAAAATATGTATATTATTTCAGATAGTATGAAAAAATATTTGGATATAATAAAATGATAAATGAGTGGGCAAGAAGAAATGAAAACAAGAAAATATCACTAAATGAAAATATTTTATGTCACATAATCAGAAAAAGTTACATTCCAGAAAATCAAAGAAAAGTTATAAATCCCTGGTAGAAAAACTAAGAATCTTTAATTACAATCAAATCCCAGATCAAAAACAAATGACCAAAATAAAAAAACAAAATCACCACCAACAACAAAACAAAACTACACATGAGAAAAAATAAAATACAACAAACTCTAGCTTTCAGAGGAGAAAGTCATCTAAACCTTTGCTTTAGAAAAGCTAAGACCAAGAGACATAGGAATCCCATATCTTGGTCACATCAGACAATGACTAGGAAGCCGTAACTTATGCAAAAGTCCCAAAATGAGAGAGAAGAAAATCAATCATGAATATGTTTGTTAGATACTGACTCACAAGTGATAATAATTCCGGAGTCAGAGAGTCTTTGGAAATGAAGTAAGACTTTCTGAAGAACCATAACCAGGAAATAGAAAAATGGAGACAGTTTTTAAGACAGCCATTAAGGAAATATAAAGTTGTAAAAACACCAATTTATAAATTCATAATAGGGTGGAAACTATTCAAAGAAAAAAAGTTGTGAGAAAATTGGGAATAAATAAAAACTTTAGCAGAGCATATAAAACAGATATTTCCTAATGCATTCTTGATATATCTAACAACAGACCAAATAATAAATTCTCATCAATATAATATCAGAGGAAAATTAGAAAATACAATAAGATGACCCAATACCTTTTAGAATATAACCTGATCAAGCAGACAGTTTGCCATATAGCTCTCTATTTGGCCCTTAGTTACAGCCTTGGGGGAGCAGAGATTTACTGTTGACATGAGGAATTCTAAAAGCAAATGCCACTGAAAGAATAGGGCGACTTAACAACAAAAGATAATTAACACATGAGATTTCAAACAGTCCTCAAAATTGCATGCCCATCATACATTTAAGCAATATAGATTTTGCAGGACTAGACGTATAGCAAAATCATGCTCACTTTACTTACACAAAGAGAGGGACCTTATATACAACTACTAGATTAAGACAAGGGTATACGGATAGTTTGGTAATAGTGAACAATCCACACAGACAAAATTTAAGACTTTAAAAGTAGGATTAGTAACAGCATATTTTATTGATATTTTCATGATCAAGAAGGAAAATAAGGAATAGAAAATTAAGAAAAAAGAGTGAATAATTGCCTGGTTACAAAAGAGAGGGTAATCTATAGTACAGATGTAGGTAAAATTGTCAGGAAATATAATTAAATTCTGAAGATAAAGCCTTGGGAAGTTAATTTACAAGTGCATAGATCCTGAGAGAACTCAGGAGATTTACTTAACCCCAGAGGTGCCTGTTTCCATTTCAAGGGAAAATGAGGGCAGGACCTACAAGATGTCCTTGGTTCCTGAAAACTCAATGTGCCAGGACTTTTCTTGCTCTTGGAGAGATTTGTTTTCATTCCCAAAGATTAGAGTGAGAACCCTGGATTGTTTCAGCATGTCTCCAAGGAGTTATGATATTTTTTTCCTTTTGGGAGGGGAGTGGGAACCAGGTATCTTCTTTTTCATCAGAGAAAATTCATTCTCTGTTCATTGACTGTGTTATAGACCTATTATACAAGTTTTTTTTAATTCAAAGTTCATTGTATAGCCAAGGGTCAGAATATAAATATAAGAAAATGCATTTTTTGTCATTTACTTTTTAATTGAATAAAGATAATCTGAGCACAGAGCACCCTATGTGTATTTTCAACATAAAATTAATAAAGATGTAACAAGGACCATTACCAAAATTGAAAATAAGGCAATATTGTTTATGTATCATACACATTTTCAGTGTAGGGATGTACTACCGAGTATATAATAATAATTTCAAGTTCGCTTCAAAGCAAATCATAATTTGGAGGTTCAGCCATTAACGAAATTGGAGATTTCAAGTCACTTGAATTTGGAAGTTTAAATACCTGATTCTGATCCAGGTATTTATTTTGAAGTCAAAGTAATTCAGAATTGGATTAACACAAATAATACCATACAAAATTCCTACTGACCCTCTAATTACAGTGCAAAGAATAGATATGTGAAATAGATAATTTCAAGTGGATATAAATGAAATAATTTTTCTAAATAAAGTAACGTAAGATTAATTTATTTACTGCCAGATTTCTATTCCATAATTAAGGAAAATAGGACAGATATTTAGCTGGGGATGTAACTCAGGATAGAGTATATGATCCAAATATGTGGGATCCTGAGTTTAATCCCCAGCACAGTACACATGTGTGAGTATATGTGTGTGCACACACACACATTCACAAAAAGGAAAGAAAGAATGAATTTACCTTTCCTGATATAGGATAACTATATTCCCCAGTATCCTCCTGGGATAACTCCACCGTAAAATTTGAAAGAACAAGATCCACTTAATATACATAAATTGTTGATTAAAAAAACAAAATGATATGTGATATATGAGAAGATGATAGCCAAAGAAACTTCATGAACAAACTAGGTAATAGTGGAAAAATGTAATTCCTATGAGTAAACATTCTACATTGTTTTCTGAATGAGTCAACATGGAAAGAATAGTCATGGTGAAACCACTCTGCTCTGCTTTAAGTACACTTAATAGAAATATTTGATTAACATCTAATTAGAAACCTCATCACTTACACTTTACTCATCACTACCATAATATTCCTTTACTCCTTTGTCTATTTTAAGGCCAAGAATTTTTATGCTACTTATTACAACTCTTCAAATAATGACTAATATTAAAAACAACACTTCAATGGGAACAGGCAATAGAGTTTTGGAAAATTTGTTGTCAGGTTAGGAGCAAAATATTACCTTGCGGGAACCTAAGTATAATGCTAAATTAGTAATTGAGCTAAAACTATCCAAAAACATTAAACTTATCAAAAAAAAACATTCTTTTAAAATCAGGAACACTTTGAACACAATAATATATCTTTTCAGACTGTATAACCTACAAGACTTATAGGTAAACTTTTTCCTAAGCGTTGGTGTGATTTCTGTACAGGGTACTGAAAGCAAAAAAATAACCAAAATGGGTACAGTCCTTGACAGATCAAGGATACTCTTACTAAGCAATGGAGGGACACATTTTGGGGGAGAGAAAATGGTGGTAGGCTACCACAAGGGTCTGGGTTTTATAAGGTTTAGCAGAGCCAGGTCATGGGATGAGTTGGTCAGGGGGGCTTATTGGGAATGGAGCAGGAGGGCAGGTAGGGAAGTTTCTGGGGCCTATTGTACTGAGGTCAGCCAGTTCAGTCAGGTGATGGTAAGGTGCTAGGGTATGATTTCCTTTTGTGTTCTTCTTTGTTTAACTCCAGCTGAGGCCTGGGCTTCTAAATGACAGAAGCTCCAATGGACCACAAACGTCTCCCTGCTCACAGGTGGCAGGAAGGCAGGTGGGGGAACCCCTGCAGCTGGGGAAATGCCCTGAGGCTCATTCTCCACGTCTGTCAGGTACACTTTTGGGTCCAGGAAGTCTAGGAGATGTGACTGTTATGGAAATTATGCAGACAGCACATGTGCAAGGGAAATTTATCACTATTCAATTATTAAGAAAGGCATAGTGAACCTTTGAATGGAGAATAAGAGAGGGAACTGAGAAGTGTAAGTGTAGGAATGAAACAAATAGGGATGAGACAGCCTAGGCATGGTCTGTGAAATTTGTGACATGGATGTAAATATTTAAAGAACTCTTTATACTCCCCCTCCCCCCAAATAAACTTGCATTAAGGATGTTTTCATTCTATCTTGCCTAATTTTTAACATGTTGTTCTTAAGAAATATTATAAATGTGATGATGCAAAGCTTGTTTTGAATGTTTCTTTTGAGAAAAGTTAAATGAAATGAAAACAAAACAAAACAAAAACATGTTTCTGTTACACCCCCAAAAGATTCTCAAATGCCATGAAGAGGGAGAGTCAGACCCACCCTAATCCCTTCCATGCCCCATAAATGCTGGCAACAAAAGAATTAACATGCGATTGCTCGGCACACCACTTTTAGGTGTAAGAGCGATCGTTGCTGGC
Organism: Glaucomys volans; assembly: GCA_020662805.1. NCBI lineage: Eukaryota > Metazoa > Chordata > Mammalia > Rodentia > Sciuridae > Glaucomys > Glaucomys volans. Next base: position 86,018 of record JAJEJO010004732.1, read on the forward strand.
CAGCTTAAAAAAATAAAGGCTTCTTTTGGCTTTACGTGATCGGCTTGGCTTGGATGATCTTATTTTCATCAGGTACAACATTTGGAGGCCCCAGCGAGATTTGATTTCTCCAAGCCCTCATGCCTAAATTGGCCGCCTGTGATGGTTGTCTGGGAGCCTATCCAGAGTAGAGGGGAGCTCCTGAGATACATGCTTCAGCTTCACTCTTGGGGGTACTCCAACCTGTCTTCAAGACGGTAGTCTGGACGAAGCCACCTGGTATCCTGTCTGTTTCTGGAGCCGTCTATCTGGGGAACGAGGTCAGACTGGACACAGTCACTTACCAGTCCCAGGTCAGGGCGAGACATCGCTCCTGTCCCCTGGTAGGCCTCCTCGTGGGCCTAGTCAGTAAGCCACCCATGTGGCCTAATCTGGTAGGCCTCCCCATGGGGCCTAATCTGGTTGTTGTCTGTCTGTTCGTATTTGCCTTGTTAGTCTGTTTTGTGGCCACTTGTACTTGCACTTTGCTTTTTATGTCGCATGCCTCTCCAGGACACTCTACTATGGACCAGAGCCAGTCAACCATGTGCCCCACTGTTCTAACCTATTTCTTAGATAATTTTCAGAACTTCCAGGAATGTGCCACTGACTATGGAGCTTCTGTTAATGAATTTAACTTAAAAAAGTTTTGCGAATTTGAATGGCCCACTTTTGAGGTTGGTTGGCTGCCTCAGGGAACAACTGACGTCCCTACTGCCCTCAGGGTCCAAGAGATCATTTTTGGATGGCCAGGTTATCCTGACCAGGTACCCGACATTGAAACATGGATTAACATACTAACTGGTAAGCAGAAATGGCTTAAGCATTACCTTTCAGATTCTGCTTCCTCTAGTTTGGGAACTAGGAGTCACCGCAATGTTTTGATGACAAAGGCCAGACCAGATGTAAAACTCCACAAACCCCCTGTGCTGGACACCCCAGAGGAGGAAGATCCTTGCCTCCCTAGCCCTCCACCCTACCTTACCCCTCCACCAGTCCCTTTGGCAGCCCCCCTTCACCCAGACCTTCCTTCCCCTCCCCATACCATGACTGGAACTCCCTATACAGGCTCAGTCCTGGCCCCTATTCTTCCTCTGAGATTAACCCCTTCCCAAGAGGGCCCTTTCATGGTGTATGTACCTTTTACTACCAGTGATTTATATAATTGGAAACATTGCACTTATAGGCCTCAAAGTTCAGGTCAGGCAGAAAGGATGAACAGGACCTTAAAGGAAACAGTAACTAAATTAATTCTGGAGACTGGCGAAACATGGGTAGACCTCCTTCCCTTTGCCCTCCTTCAGGTACAATGCACCCCTTATAAAAACTGGGTTACCCCCTTTGAAATCATGTTTGGAAGACCCCCACCCCTGTTACCTAAGCTGGACATGTCCACAATCCATTCCATGGCTAGTGATCATCTTCTCAGTTCCCTACAGGCATTACATCAACTACAAAAGGACATAAGCCAAGTGTTGGGGGAGCCCTATGCACCCAACCCAAAGGAACAAAAGGACCTGTACTCTTTCCAGCCCGGAGATTTAGTATACACCAAGAAACTTCCATCCTTAGCTTTGGAACCCTGATGGACTGGGCTCTGGACTGTAATTCTAACAACTCCCACCGCTGTTAAGGTTGCTGGGAAATCTGCATGGATACACTGGACTCACGTCAAGCCAGCTCCTGCTTCAGAACTGGAGAACCCTACCAGGAAGTGGTCACTCCCACAGACGGACAATCTACTAAAGTTAAGGCTTATAAAATCCCCCTAACCACATTGTACTTACTACTAGCTGTAACCCCGATTGAAATGCCCTGAGCATCGTATTTTTCTCTGCCCACACACACTTCAACTAGTTTCCTAAACAAGGATTTGTTAGTGTGGATAAGACCAATGGGGAATGTAACACCCCAAAAAGATTCTCAAATGCCATGAAGAGGGAGAGTCAGACCCACCCTAACACCTTCCCTCCCTATAGACCACCCAAATTCCTTTCCCTTCCTATAGAATCCTTTCCTTCCCTATAAACCCACCCTAATTCCTTCCGCGCCCCATAAATGCTGGCAACAAAAGAACTAACGCACGTTCCCTGGACACCCCACTTTTAGGCATAAGGGCGATCTTCGCTGTTCAGCTAAAAAAATAAAGGCTTCTTTTGGCTTTACATGATCAGCTTGGAAGATCTTATTTTCGTCGTGTACAACATTTCCACCTGTAAAGTGAATAATGTAAACAAGATGTTTGTTTTTTGAAGAAAGTTTGGAACAGTGATGCACACTGTTAAAAGCCCATGCTTTGCCTCTTGGCTGCTGAAAATCAAAGTCTTAGTATTAAGACAGACCACCATATAGTCATTGATTGCACTTATGGAGCATCCCTGCATTTCTCAGGGACAATCCTGCATAAAATTTTCTTCAGAATTTTCTTCAGAGGCAAAACCCATGATGATATTTCAATGTCCTAGTGCGGTTCAGAGGAAGGGATCTTGCTGATAGAACTCACACGGCTTGAAGTAGCAATGGCTCAGTGACAGACTGCTTCTGATAAGGTGGTGTATCCCTATAACCTTTACTCTGCCCCTTAGTTCAAACTCTTCTTAGGTGGTTAAAGACAAATAAATGTCAATGTTGTACTATGGATGTGTGTTTTGGGTGGAGGAAGTAATTTTTCTTGGTGTTTCCTATTATTTAGTATCCCAAACCTGAGGAAATTTTAACTATGAGTCAATTCTAAGGACCTAACAATTGTTTCTCCTAACTGTACTATAAATGCATGCACATATTTAGTAAAATACATGCTAATGACAACAATATTCTTATGTTTGAAGATTAAGGACACTAAATATTCATAACTATGAGAATTAATAAGTACATCAGTTATGATCCATTTCACACTGTGGAGTGCTACAGAAAAAGACAAATTAGCAAACAATATACTTTTGAGGCTGAATCGCTCAAACAGTGTTGAATGGAAGAAACTAGCTACAATGTATATAATGTGTGAATTCTTACATATAAACTTCAAAAATAAGCAGAATGAATTACTGGTGATATAAGTCAAAATAATGGAGAACTTTTGAGTGGCTAGTTAAGTAGAAGAAGGGGGCATAATGAATTGCTACTTGCATTCTGTTTAGTAATCTTGATGTGTATTGAATGCTTTCTTTTTTGTAAAATGAATGAATTCCCTTATATATTATGTATGTATGTACACATATGCACAAACACACATACACTATATAAATAATTTGCTCAAATAGTCACTGATATATACCTTGAAGCAATCATGCTTTTTGATATTTTAATTGACACATATGGAGGAGAACAATAGTTTCTGCTAGTGAAATAAATCATTTCCCGGTTTTTTAATGTTTTAGTTAATTATTCATGAAAGTAGAATGCATTTTGAACCATCATACATATATGGAGCATAACTTCTTAATTTTCTGTTATACATGATGTAGAATCACACTGGTCATGAAATCATATATGCACATAGGGTAATAATGTTGATTCATTCTGCTCTTTCCTACCCCCATACACCCTCCCTTCCCTTCAACCCCCTTTTAAAATTTGTTGAATAACCCACCAATGAAAACTCAGGTGACTTTTATGTAGGAAATTAAAATTAAATTTAATTCATTAATGTTAATTTATTATTTCCATAATTCATTTAGTCATCACTGGATTGTAAATTCTGTTAAGGAAATGTCTGCATCATTTTAAAATTAAAGTGACTATTAGAAATAATTGCTGGCACAGAGCAAACATTAAAAATATTTGTTAACTTCTAGTTTAGTATAGTGCTTTTCTTTGCTATGAAATATTTAATAAAAGGTAGTCTCATGCATGTGTACCAGTTAAATGAGCATTGAAGAGCAGGATTAAAGTCTAAGTTGAAGAGGAAAAGCAGGTTTTAACTACAGGACTCTAAAGAAAGAAATTGAAGAAGACCTTAGGAAATGGAAAGATCTCCTATGTTTTTGGATAGGCAGAATTAATATTATCAAAATGGCCATACTATCAAAAGCACTATACAGATTTAAGGAAGTTCCTATTAAGTTTCTGATGATGTTCTTCATAGATATAGAAAAAGCAATCATGAAATTTATTTGGAAAAATAAGAGGCCCAGAATAGCCAAAGCAATCCTCAGTGAGAAAAGTAAAGTAGGAGGCATCACAATACCAGACCTTACAAAACCAGCATGGCATTGGCACCAAAGCAGACATGAAGACCAATGGAACAGAAGGCACAGAGACACACCCACAAAAATATCATTACCTCTGACTACATAAAGGTGCCAAAAATATGCACTGGAGAAAAGATAGCCTCTTCAAGAAATGGTGCTAGGAAAACTGGAAATCTATATGTAACAAAATGAAACTAAACCCCTATCTCTCACCCTGCAGTAAACCCAACTCAAAATGGATCAAGGACCTAGGCATTAGACCAGAGACCTGTGCCTACTTAGAAAACCAGGCCCAAATCTTCATCATATTGGCTTAAGAACCGAATTCTTCAACAAGACTCCTAAAGTGCAAGAAATAAAGTCAAAGAATCAATAAATGGGATGCTATTGTTAGGTTGGATTCAGGCAGCTGGATGCGGGGGCAGGGCAACAGGCAACCCAGGCATGCACTGGGAATCATCAGGCAGCCCATGCAGGTCAAAGCACAAACAATCAGAAGGTGGTAGATGAACCCCAGTGGCACCTGGCACCTGACTGTCACTCAGCTAAACCTCCAGATCTCAGCAGGGTTCCCCAGCCAATCCCAGGCAGGCACTGAACCCTCAAGCCTTCCCCACTTATCCTGGACTATATAGACCCTGGCCAGCAGTAGCCCCACATGACTCCCCCGGCCCTCCACCCGGCTTTCACCCTGGAGGACCGGTGAACCTTGCCCAAGAGCCAGCCCAATAAAGTTCTTTTTAAATTACACTTGGCCTATCTTCCCTTCGATTACCTCCATCTGACCTTACAGGTATCAAACTAAAAAGCTTCTTCATGGCAAGGAAACAAAGAACGAGAAGAGAGAACCTATAGAGTGGGAGAAAATCTTTATCACCTGCGCCTCAGATGGAGCATTAATCTCCAGGATATAAAGAATTCAAAATATACCAAAAAAAATCAATAAATGGGGCAAGGAACATAACAGACATTTCACAGAAGAAATATGATTAGTCAACAACTATATGAAAAAGTGTTCAACATTACTAGCAATTACAGAACTACAAATTAAAACTACACTGAAATTTCATCTCACTCCACTCGGAATGACAATTAAAAGGATTCCAGTAACAATAAATGCTGGCAAGGATGTGGAGAAAAAGGTGCTCTCATACATTGCTGGTAGGACTACAAATTGGTGCAACCACTCTGGAAAGCAGTATGGAGATTGCTCAGAAAACTTGGAATGGAACCACTATTTGACCTAGTTATCCCACTCCTTGGTATACACCCAAAGGACTTGAACTCAACATACAATAGTGATGTGGTCACAACAATATTTATAGCAACTCAATTCACCATAACTAAGCTATGGAACCAACCTTCAACAGATGAATGGATAAAGTTAATGTGGTACATGTATACAATGGAGTATTACTCAACCTTAAAGAAGAATGAAAATTTGGCATTTGCCAGTAAATGGATGGAAGTGGAGGCTATCATGCTCAGTGAAATAAGTCGACCCAAAATATCAAAGGCCAAATGTTCTCTCTGATGTGCAGATGCTGACCTCACAATAGGTGGTGGGTAGTTGGAGGTGCTGGAGGAGTGGAGGTTCACTTGGACAGGGGGAGTTGGGGGAAGGAAGAGGGGTTTGGAAATGGGAAAGAGTAGGATTGATGGGACATAACTGTCTATGTTCACCTATGAATACACAACCAGTGTAACGCCACAGCATGTACAACCACAAAAGTGGGAAGTTATACTCCATGTATATATGATAAGTTAAAATACATTGCACTTTCATGTGTAACTAAAAAGAACAAATAAAATTAAACACAAAATAACAGGTTTCATACAGGAAATAATACTGGAGCTAGATTTTGAGTAGAATGCATCAATGTTTGAGTTTCTTTTTTTCAATACTCATATGAATATTTATAATATCTCATCACTTCTGTTTTCTTACCAAGGGCTTACTTTAGTTTGCAGTTGTCTTTAATGCAATGAAAGTACTTTTATTCTCAAAGAGAACCCAGACCAGAAATTAGACACTTAAAAACAAAGTAACAATTTTCTAAATTAGGCTATGTTAAAGCTCATATTTCACTTTCACAATATAAAAGTATAACAATTTCATCAGTGTTTGTTTGGAATGGATCTTATAGCTCCAAAAATTGCTTCTGGATTTTCTTTCTATACTATCTACCTGATCATGACTCTTTGATATGACCTTTTCTACTTATAAGCTGCTGAAAAACTGTGTTTTCCATCTAGTCTAGATCTAGAATATGATCTAAGTCACCTCTATCATTGAACTCTCTCAGACACTAATTTATAATTATATTTAAATATATTATTTGTAAGTTATTATTATGAAATGCTCAATAACATTTTTTGAAACTTTTAAATCTCACTTTCCAAATCCAGTATATATTTTTTATAGTAAATTTGTTAGTTTTCTGTAGTTAGGGTGAATAAAGAAACTGAAGAAGAAATAATATTAGGAATCACCTTTATTTCCCAGTGAAGAATCATCTTCCATTCTATTCTGAATTTCAGGGTTTATTCTCTGACAAGCCCATATTTGCTGTTATGCACAACTTTCATAGGCTCTTTTTGGCACCCAATAAAGGGAATAGACAGCATATATTATTCCTAGTCACTACACAAATTATAGCTCTTTCTTAATTTTGCAAAATATAATACCTTCATATATATGGATTTTTATATCATTACTAGATCCAGAAATGACAAAAACAAATGCTGAAAAGCACAGAAAAAAAATTGAGGTCTTTCAACAATTGAAGAAATGTACTTCAAAATAGAAGGGAACAATGACTTACAAAATTTCTCTGACAACAGTAAATGAAAAACACAAGAATGAACAATTATATGTGTAACATATTACATATAGGAGCAATATCTACAAATTTAAATAATATGTTACTGCTTTCATTTTTCCACATGCCTATTTGATACTTCCAAATACTATTAACTTGCTAGGTTTTATGGAAAGAAGCCTTTAAGTACCACATCAGATTGATTTTATGAGCCATAGGAGACCTTCTTCATCACATCAGTCCAGAGGGTCTAAAGTACTGGACTGTTTTACCAGCTGGAGCTGTCCTTGTGCAGATTTACAATGTTCTTGGGGTCCTATGTATCCATTGCACTGCATTTATCTGGATACACTACCGATTTTCTCAACTTTACCAAAGATAAGTTCTGGTTTAACCTCAATCACGTATTCTACAGCTCCACCAACCAGATCTGATCCAACTGGCCCACTAAAGTTGTAACCTTCTCAGCAATTACTTAGTGCAACTGAATAATACAATAAAAGTACAGAGGGAATACTCTGGTGGTGTAGATTTGGCCACAAAGACAGGATATTAGAAATTGCTATGATATGAAATGTACATCTTTGTTCTCTTTGACCACTAGAATAAAACAGAGGTTCCACGTAAGTTTGACAGAGATATCCCATGTGTCTGAGCAACCAGGGGAAATCTATGACAAACTATGCAAAATACTTATCTGATTATGTTTTCTCTCCATTTCTTCCTCATTTCTCTATTTCTTTTACCCCAAAATCAAATCTCATACACTAACATTATGGTCATGTAAGCTTTAGCTCTAGCCTCTATTCCTTGCATTGTCAGAAAGAGCTAAAAGATATGAAGAAATAAAAATTTTGCCAGATAGTTGAAAAATGCACAAAAAGGAAATCCATTAGGTAGTGGAAAGGGAAAAATGCACATGAGAATATCTGCACTTGACAATTTAAAGTAGCCTGGACTTGATTTACAATCCTGATGCAAACAACTGAAAATCCAGAAAGCAAAGGTTCTCAGACCTTACTTCCCTTTGATATACAATGAAAATTCCTCTTGTTTTTATTTGGGATAGTAAGCTCTGTTCTATGAATCATGTAAAATTTGTGCATGTCTCTCTTATGGTAGGTAAGGTTCCTTCTTTTTTATGTTAAGGGGGAATTATTTGATCTATGTTAAGCATAATGTCCACATAAATGTCTTCACCAATGAATACGACACACTCTATTCAACATACACCCTGTTGTACCATCAGATATTTTTCCTGATTCTAGTTTCACAGATGTTAACTTTATCTTATTCACATGGATAAATTTTAACCAGAATTTCCTAAGTGAAATACTTTAGCTCAAAGTATTAATACTATATATCCAATTTTAGCCCAAGAATTGGTCACTGGAAGAAATTAGGGACAACAGAGAGGTTAGCACATCATATCGTGCAACAAAACACAGATAGCATGCTAACTATACACTTGGGCAATCTGGTGGCTTAATATTTTCCTCAAAATTCAATCTTATAAGATTTCCTTATATCGATAACTATAACTACTTTAAATAGAGAGCTAAAGTAATTGCACCTTTTACCATATCAGACTACGTCCTCTGACAAGATATCATAAAGTCGACCATGGTTTGCTCCACAGAAATTATTTAAATTGCTGTAACTCAGTAGAAATACTCTCTCCACATTACTATAACTTGCTTTCTTTGATAAGTAATAGATTTCACTGAGAAAAAGAAATTTTTGTATATATTTTCTCTATTGGTCAAGATCTGCATTAAGAAGTATTTTATCAGTACATTGATGAACATTAAGAAAGAGGTACTAACTTTACAAAATTTTAAAGATTGGGATTGCATTGCTATTAGTAACTTTTCAACAGTTTTCTAGTGCATTCTTGCACTAGAAAAATAACTAACATCTTCCAGATATAGATTTATTAACTATTAGACTATTCCATAATGATATTTTTTTCTAAAAATGTTGAACAGATAATTGGAAATTAAAATCAGGCATTAAGGAAATAGCATACTTCAGTTCAAAGCAATTTGCTAACCTTCTGCTTTTGAAACATCTGAATTTAATTTTTTTTAATTTATTTTTTATTTTTTAATTTTTTTGGTTCATTGTACACAAAAGGAGTACAACTATCATTTTTCTGATTGTACAAAAGGTAGACTCATACAATTTGCATATTCATACAAATACATAGGGTAATGATGTCTGTCTCATTCTATTATCTTTCCAGCCTGCTCCCTCCCCACCCCCCATTTCCACCATACAACACCATACAATTCATCCTTATCTCCCCCCACCGCTGCTATGTGTCATCAACCACTTATCAGAGAAATCATTGAGCCTTTGGTTTTTTGGGATTGGCTTATTTCACTTAACATGATATTCTTCAACTCCACCTATTTACCTGCAATTGTCATGATTTTATTATTCTTTATGGCTGAATAATATTCCCTTGTGTATATATGCCACAGTTTCTTTATATATTCATTTATTGAAGGGCATCTGGGTTGGTTCCACAATCTAGCTATAGTGAATTGGGCTGCTATAAACATTGATGTGGCTGCATCACTGTAGGATGCTGATTTTAAGTCCTTTGAGTATAGGCCAAGGAGTGGGATAGCTGGGTCAAATGGTGGTTCCATTCTGAGTTTTCGAAGGAATCTCCATACTGCTTTCCAGAGTGTTTGCACCAATTTGCAACCCCACCAGCAAGGTGTAAGTGTACCTTTCCCCCCACATCCTCACCAAGACCTATTGTTACTTGTATTCTTGACAATAGACATTCTAATTAGGGTGATGTGATAGGGTAGTTTTGATTTGCATTTCTCTTATTACTAGAGATGTTGAACATTTTTTCATAAATTTGTTGATTGCTTGTAGATCTTCTTCTGTGAAGTGTCTGCTCATTTCCTTAGCCCATTTATCAATTGGGTTATTTGCACTCTTTGTGTAAAGATTTTTGAGTTCTTTTTAAATTCTGGAGATTAGTGCTCTATCTGAAGTGTGTGGGCAAAGATTTTCTCCCACTCTGTAGGCTCTCTCTTCACATTGTTGATTGTTTCCTTTGATGAGAAAAATCTTTTTTCCCCAAATATTGATTCCTGCTTTTATTTCTTGTGCTTTGAGAGTCATGTTAAGGAAGTCTGGTCCTAAGTCGATATGATGTAGATTTGGACCTACTTTTTCTTCAATTAGGTGCAGGGTTTCTGGTCTAATTCCTAGGTCCTACATCCGTTCGAATTTTGTGCAGGTTGAGAGACAGGGGTTTAGTTTCATTTTACTGCATATGGATTTCCAGTTTTCCCAACATCATTTGTTGAAGAGGCTATCTTTTCTCCATTGTATGTTTTTGAATCCTTTGTCAAGTATGAGATATCTGTTTTTATGTGGGTTTGTCTTTGTGTCCTCTATTCTGTACCATTGGCTTACCTGCCTATTTTTGTGCCAATACCGTGCCATTTTTGTTACTATTGTTCTGTAATATAGTTAAAGGTCTAGTATTGTGATACACCTGCTTCACTCTTCCTGCTAAGGAATACTTCAGCTATTCTGGGTCTCTTATTCTTCCAAATGAATTTCATAATTGCTTTCTCTATTTCAATGAGGAATGTCATTGGGATTTTAGTTAGAATTGCATTTAATCTGTATAGCACTTTTGGTACTATGGCCATTTTGACAGTATTAATTCTGCCTATCTAAGAACATGCGAGATATTTCTATCTTCTCAGACTTTCTTTAATTTCTTTCTTTAGTATTCTGTAGTTCTCCTTGTAGAGGTCTTTCACCTCTTTTGTTCCATTGATTTCCAAGGATTTTATATTATTTTTGAGACTATTTTGAATGGGGTAGTTTTCCTAATTTCTCTTTCAGAGGACTCATCACTTATGAATAAGAATGCATTAGATTTATGAGCATTGATTTTATATCCTGCTACATTACTGAATTCATTTATGAGTTCTAGAAGTTTTCTGGTGGAGTTTTTTGGCTCCTCTAAATATAGAATCATATCATCTGCAAATAGTGATAGTTTAAGTTCTTCTTTTCCTATTTGTATCCCTTTTATTTCTTTAGTCTGCCTAATTGCTCTGGATAGAATTTCAAGGATGATGTTGAACAGAAGCAGTGAAAGAGGGCATCCCTGCCTTGTTCCAGTTTTTAGAGGGAACACTTTCAGTTTTTCTCCATTTAGAGTGATGTTGATCATGGGCTTAGCATAGATAGCCTTTACAATGTTGAGGTATGTTTCTACTATCCTTATTTTTCTAGTGTTTTGATCATGAAGGGGTGCTGAATTTTATCAAATGCTTCTTCTCCATCTATTCAAATAATCATGTGATTCTTAACTTTAAGCCTGTTGATGTGGTGATTTACATTTATAGATTTCTGGAATTGAACCAACCTTACATCACTGGGATGAAACCCACTTGATCATGATGCACTATCTTTTTAATATGTTTTTGTATGAGATTTGCTAAAATTTTGTTAAGAATTTTTGCATCTATGTTCATTAGGAGCATTGGTCTGAAATTTTCTTTCTTCAATGTGTCTTTGTCTGGTTTTTGTATCAGGGTGATATTAGCTTCATAGAATGAGTTTGGAAGGGTTCCCTCCTCTTCTATTTCATGGAATACTTTGAGGAGTATTGGAATGAGTTCTTCTTTGAAGGTCTTGTAGAACTTGAGAATCCATCTGGTCGTGGACTTTTCTTGATAGGTAGGCTTTTGATGACTTCTATTTCATTGCTTGAAATTGGTCTATTTAAATTGTGCATGTCCTCCAGATTCAGTTTGGGGGGATCATATGTATCTAGAAACCTGATGATGTCTTCGATATTTCAGTTTTATTGTAGTATAGATTTTCAAAATAATTTCTAATTATGTTTTGTGTTTCAATAGTGTCCATCATGATAGTTCCTTTTTCATCTTGAATTTTAGTAATTTGAGATTTTTCTCTTCTTCTTTTTGGTAGTGAAGCTAAGGGTTTATCAATTTTGTTTTTTTCAAAGAACCAACTTTTTGTTTTGTCAATTTTTTGAATAGTTTCTTTTGTTTCAATTTCATTGATTTCAGCTCTGAATTTAATTATTTCCTGTCTACTCCTTTTGGTGTTAATCTGTTCTTCTTTTTCTAGGACTTTGAGCTATAATGTGAGGTCATTTATTTGTTTACTTTTCATTCTTTTATTGAATGCGCTCCATGCATTGAATTTTCTCTTAGTACTGCTTTCATAGTGTCCCAGAGATTTTGATATGGTGTATTATTGCTCTCATTTACCTCTATGAATTTTTTATTTCCCCCCGATGCCTTCTGTTATCCATGCATTATTCAATATTGTATTATTTAATCTCCAGGTGTTGGAGGAGTTTCTGTTTTTTATATTATTATTGATTTGAAATTTCATTCCATTATGATCTGATAGAATGCAAGGTAGTATCTCTATCTTTTTGTATTTGCTTAGAGTAGCTTTGTGGCATAACATATGGTCTATTTTAAAGAAGGACCCATGTGCTGCTGAGAAGAATGTGTATTCACTTGTTGATGGATGTAATAGTCTATACATATCTGTTAAGTCTAAATTATTGATTGTGTTATTGAGATCTAAGTTTTCTTTGTTCAATATTTGCTTGGAAGATCTGTCCAATGGTGAAAGAGGTGTATTAAAGTCACCTAGTATTATTGTGTTTTGGTCTATTTGTTTCCTGGAATGGAGAAGGATTTATTTAATATACATGGATGTACTATTGTTTGGGGCATAAATATTTATGATTGCTATGTCTTGCTGATTTATGTTTCCTTTAAGAAGTACAAAATGACCTTCTTTATCCCTTCTGACTAACTTTGGTTTGAAATCTGCTTTATCTGAAATGAGAATGGAAACCCCCACTTTTTTTACTGAGTCTGTGTATGGTTTTTCCATCCTTTCACCCTTAGTTTGTGGATGTCCTTTTCTATGAGATGAGTCTCTTGAAGGCAGCATATTGTTGGGTCTTTCTTCTTAATCCAATCTGCCAGTCCATGCCTTTTGATTGATGAGTTTAAGGCATTAACATTCAGGGTTATTATTGATATATGACTTATATTTCCAGTCATTTTGGCTTATTTTGGGCTTTTAACTTGACTTGGTTTCTCCTTTAATTGGCTGTTCCTTTAGGGTAATTCCTCCCTTTGTGTGGGGATGTTGAAAGAAGCCACTGGGGTATATGCTCCCCAGGCTGCAGAAAGGTAAAATCCTTGACTGCACACTCAGGATTATTCATGCTTGTGGAGAAAACTACCAAGTGACCTGGTCCCCCAATGGCCATTGCCCCAGGTTAGCTTCCCTCATCCTTCTCTCTCCCTCCTCCACTTGCAAAACTGTGTGACTCCTAATCAGACCATCCTTTGTAGATTATCATGTTACACTACCTGTTCTTTTTTCTCGGAATCCCCTGTTCTATAAAAGTGCTGTAATTCTTTAATAAATTTGAGACTGTGTCTAGAATCTCCTCTCTCGGGGGTGTTGGTTTTCCCGTCAGCCTTACCTCCTCCAGAAGGGACAAAGAACCCACAGGTTGAGGCCTAGTCAGACAGCTACTACACCTTTGCTGACTTACATTGATGTTTTTCATTTCTTCCTCTTGGAATATTTTGCTGAGAATGTTCTGTAGTACAGGCTTTCTATTTGTGAATTCTTTTAGCTTTTGTTATCATGGAGGGATTTTATTTCGTCATCAAATATGAAGGTAAGTTTTGCTGGGTATAAGATTCTTGGTTGGCATCAATTTTCTTTCAGGCCTTGAAATATGTTGTTTCAGGCCCTTCTTGCTTTTAGGGTCTGGGTTGAGAAAGCTGCTGATATCCATATTGGTTTCCCCTGTATGTAATCTGATGCTTTTCTCTCTCAGTCTTTAAAATTCTATCTTTGTTTTATATGTTAGGTATTTCATTATAATGTGCCTTGCTGTGGATCTGTTGTAATTTTGTGCATTTGGTGTCCTGTAAGCCTCTTGTATTTGATTTTCCATGTCATGTGTCAGTTTGGGCAATTTTTCTATATTATTTCATTGAGCAGATTATTCATTCCTTTGGTTTGTATCTCTGTGCCTTCCTCAATCCCCAAAATTCTTGGCAGTTCCATTCATGATTCCTTACCATCTTCTCTGTTTCACTGACTTTGTTTTCAAGATTAAATATTTTGTCTTCATTGTCTGAGGTTCTGTCTTCCAAGTGATCTAGCCTGTTGGTTATGCTTTCTATTGAGTTTTTAATTTGGTTTATTGTTTCCTTCATTTCAAGTATTTGTTGTTTTTTTTTTTCTCAGAATCTCTCTCTTTATTGAAAAGATTTTTTGCTTTCTGCAATTGCTCTTTTAACTGTTTATTGGTGTGATCATTCATTGCCTGCATTTGCTCTGTTATCTCCTCATTCCCTTCTCAGATCATTTTAATTATGTACATTCTGAACTCCCTTTCTGACTTTCCTTCTACCATGTTGTCATTGGGTTCTATTGATATAGCATCTAGGTTTGTTTGGGACACTTTCTTCCCTTGTTTTCTCATGTTGCTCATGTATCTTCCCCTCTAGCAGTGCAAATCAGAGGTATTGCAATTTCCCTTTAAATACTTTTAGTGTCCCTGTCAACTTCCAATACCCCACCTTGAAGAGATTAATACTAGCAGCACACCATATAAACAATATGCATCCTCAATTTATATAAACCTTATTAGGTATTAACTGTGTTGTCATAGTATACAGAGATGAGTTCACATTATCTACTGCATAACCAATAGGTTTGCAATAAAGACCACAATTTCAAATGGTGGAAAAAGAGGATGAAGAGGGGTGTAGAATATGTTAATGAGATAGGAACTGAGTCTATAGAGGTACTGTGTTGTAGGAATAATGAAAGCAGAATTAAAAGAAATAGGTTGTTAGCATGAGAAAAGAGAGAGTCTCCAAGAAAACAAATATATAAGATGATGATAGAGTGATAAGAATATTAATAATAGAAAATAGTGGGAATACAGTAGGTATAATAGGAATAATCATAATAATACTACTATTTTAAAAAGTTCTGCAATAAAATTAGAGTGTACTTTTCAAATCTCCTATTTTTCAATAGTCTAATGCCTGAGAGGTGCTTGATAATGCAGTGTCCCAAGAAGGGTGCTGTCTCACTGCCTCCAGGTCAGGAATATTCAATGCTTGTGGGCAAAGGCCACCTGGTATTGATAGATGGTCAGTCGCAGCGTGGGCACAGGCTTGGACACTAGATCAGGGACGGGGTGCAGGCCTGTGCTTGGTGCTGGAGATGGTGGGCCTGATGGCTCGGCAGACCTGTGTTCACAACTGGGGCTTCCCGCTGCAGGCCTGTGCTTGGACCTGGGGGTATCTGAGTGGCTGGTCTTGGGATCCTCGCTGGGGTTCTGTATTTAATATTCTTATAAATCTGAACTAAACACATTTTCTTCTAGCTAAAACTATATTCACTCACAAGCACTGTTTTGGAGTTTTATGACAGTAGTTAAAATCAAGAAGTTTGTTGATCTCCAATATCAACTGTTTCTGAAAAATATAAATGATGTATTTGATTTGTGTAATTCCTAATTTCTGTCTTGTTCTAAATCTGGCTATTAAACAATCATGCAGAAATAAAGTAAAATTGATATGTTTTTTAATGAGTTATTTTTCAAACAATTTAAAAATATGGTTGTAGTTATAGAAAACATGTAAGCAATTACGGGATTTATGAATCTACTGACAATCCTTTAGCATCAACTCATTTATATGTTGATGAAGCTTACTAATGTTTTGGAACAATCAAACTGACAATTATATTACTTAAAGGAAACAACTTGCTTAATACTACACAGACATTCTAGTATCATTAATTCTTAATCACTTTCCATGACAACTAAGTATTTTTAGTCACTAAAAATATAGTCAATATATGACATTATTTTAAATACTATATAAAAACGATTGTTCTTTCTACAGATTAATTTCTGAAATGCTGCCATCTTGTGGTGTTCTTCGCAGACCTTCTAAATGTCATTTATCTTAAGAACTCTGAGTGAAAACAAAAACAGGTCCTCTAATGAAATAAATAGATAGATCCAAATGAATACCCTAGAAACCCAAGGAATGAGAATAACCTTTGGCTTAGCAATTATTAAACACCTCTTTCCTATTAACCTAGATGAGGAGTTCTAACAATATCAGCAGCAGATGGGATAATTTATCTTATTTGACTATACATTTCTTAATAGGAAATAACTCAAGGAGAAATTCAATCAATATTAGCTAATGTTCTTTCTGAGGAAAAAAAATCCAATGTTTTATCTCAGACCAATTTGTTTCAGTACAGTAACTACTTATTGAGTATTTTAAGCATAAGATTTACACACCTTTTGCAAACAAATGTAGGGCAGTGGCTGCTCTTAACTTTCTTTTGGCTCTTGATAGGGTCATATCTCATTTGCATTATGATTTGAACTTCCATGTTCCAAGGATGTGCTCTTCTTTTCACACAATTGAATTGTTTGAGGCTCTGGGATCATCTAAATTACCTCACTTTATCTAGCCACAGAATACAGACGTACACTTAGAGACATATATTTTTGGTTTAAAGTATATTTTATCAATGAAATGTGATATTTGTGTTTAATGTGTCTACTTATTCAGTAGTGACCCTAAATTAAGCTCATCTCTTTCCAAAACACAGTAAGGTTAAATATTTGCCACTACTGAAGATGGATAAAGGACATTTGACATGATTTGAAGATTTCCTAAATGATTTTTTAAAAAGTTATTGGCAAAAGCAGTCCCCATTTGGAACTCTAAGCTCTGACATATTAATTCAAATGATCAATTATGTTACTTTATGGTTTATGTTGTAAGGGTTCATTTGTTACACAAACATTACATAAAGATAATGAAGACATTATGCAAATTTATCTTAGTGAAGGAGTAGTTGTCTGGTCTTTTGCACTAAGAGGTTGCTTGGATCTGTAATAATGCACAAAGAGCATTTGATAGATTTGAACACAAGAAGAATGTCTGTCAACACTCTTGATGTCAGTTTAGGCTTCCTTTTGCAACTGAAGCAGAAGAAAGCATTTTCAAAGTGGTGCAAGAGTGAAATGCCCTTAAGCTTTGAGTGCTTAAGCAGTTTTCATAAAATGAAAGGAAAACTCCTTATGAGGCAACTTTGCCCCTGCTCTCAAGACACTCTTTTATTTTCTGCAGTGGAAATTAATGTGGAGTACTATCAATGAACTCAACCTTGTAATAAGTGCTGCTTATATCTTTGCCAAATGTTTGTGCTTCTCTGCATCCAGTCCAAAAGAATTCAAGTGCTTTAACTTTTCACTACAAAACGATAGAGAAAACTCCATATTTTCTTTTGGGATTGAACCCTTACCCTGTGACATAATTAAGAATATTATTGCCCTTCCTCATTGTGTCTTCAAATGATTAATTTCAAAGTAATCAGTTTTAACAGGAGAAAGAGTAATGGTTTTGAATAGGAACCAATGCTAATATGGCATGACCAAAACAATTTCATATGCATTATAAACCTTCCATAAATACTTATTATTGTTAATAATTGAGCTCAAAACAACATTTGAATATAATCCATAATGAGAAAAGCAATTTTTACAGATATAAATTCAAGCATGATTAGAAGTGACAAAATGAGTATGAATATTGGTGAATATGCTGCATGAAAAAACACAAATATTTTCCGAACATAAAATAACCTGATATACAAATGACATTAAATATGTAATTTATACACATAACAATAAACACATCTGCAGAAACATTGTGTTGTACTGTTATATAATATAAAGGAACACTGCACCTGAAAAATTATTCAATTGTATTAATATGAAAATATTACAAGTTGAATTAAATACACAGAATTATCAGTAAACATGGCAGATTTAAAATATTTTGAAATATATGTATGCTTATTTACTATGTAGAGATTTGTCCATATGTTGCCATAACTTTAAAAAAAGTGTGTAAATGTATATTTCACTTCTACAAAACATGCTTGTTATATATTTGTGAACAATCTTAATATATATTATGTACAACATATATTATATATATATAAGAGATTGCTCTCTCTCTCTCTCCACACACACACACACACACACACACACACATTTTATAGAAATGAAGTGGTTCTGAACATAAAACTGAGAAGATGCTTAAAAACCATGTATATTTCACTGAAGCCTAACTAAATATCCAGTTTGTAGTCATTATTCTTTCAAATGGGATGGAAACAATTTATCCTTATCAATGTATACTGTTTATTTCTTTCTTGTTTGTTTTCTTGTGTTTATTTTCATATCAACCCAATAGTGAAAAGAGGAAAAATTCCAGGAATTATTCTTCTTTGGAATAAATACATGACTTGAAATAAAAACATGATTTGAAATTGTGTACTTATGCCTACTTAAACAGACATGAAGTGATTATCTGCCCACAAATAACCAAAGAATAATAGTTCATTGTTTCTTACTAATCATAACTAATCAAACTGAATTGATTTGAAATTATATAATTGTAAAGAATGTATCCACAGTACAAACATTCATTTGTTCATCCATGTCATGTAATACTGGTGAGAACTTTTGAAGCCTAAGACAGCTAAAATTTGATTCTAGAAATGCTGGTCATTGAAATACTCTTGATATGGGTACTTTGTTAAATAACTTTTCACTAAGTATCTTTCCAAATTAGTATTTACCTTTGTCAATGTGAATTTCAAAGGCATAAAATTTTTTGAAATAAGACATTAGGTCAGACAGTGAAAAAGACCAACTACTTCAACATTCCCCAGTATTCTGCCCAGCTTCAAATTTTCAGTCTTCTACTTTATAGCCTCTTCTGTGGGCAGGTTCAGGGGTTCTGGGCACAGCAACAACAACCTCGAACTACCAAAGGGCCCAAGTTAAGCCTTGCAAATATTAAGTGGTCAATAAGCAGTGAATGAACTGAACTTTATTTGTAGAATCTAGAAAGTAGGAAAGGGTAGGAATAGAAATATAGAACTTAGAATTTTCATATTGTATTTTCATTTTTATCATGGCTAAATTTGTTTAAAAAATAAATTAATATGCTTGGAAATTTTTCAGCTTTTTAAGATTCCATTGTAGTTCACTTAATCTCAAACTTGTGTAATAACAGGGAGAAGAAGGGATAAAATCATGATTAATTTAAAAAATCTGATCCTACATGATTTTTTAGAGACCTTTTAAATCTAAATATTATCTCTAATGATATAATATCCCAAATAATTAAGATATTGTTGAATAGATTTATTTTTTAATAAACTGCTCATTTTCTTTCATTTAGCTTAAGAAACTTATTTAGAATAACTTATTCTCATGTAATAATTATTTTCATTTATTTAGATGTTAAGATGAATAATATAGTAAATTAATGAAATAACTCTCTTCCTGAATGCTTTCTTCTATAATGTTATCATGTACCATAGCCAAGACATATTGAAGAAAGGAGCCTTTCAGAAAGCAGGGAACACAGCTTATGCAGATGTAATTTTTAATCAATAAGTTTTATTTGTTCTTGGCTTTGTTCAGATTTTGTATGTTTTATCCTGTCTCATTATCTTGACCTTTGTTCTTCTAACAGTGTTTTTTAAAAACTTTGCATTTCTCTATAACAAATCTTTTCTCAGCACAAATCTTTCTTGTGCTGTTTGTTTATATTTAGCATTTTTGTTTTGTCATCTTATTCAACTGGGAAATATGTTATATTGTTTCAAATCAAAAGCAATCATCAAATAAATTATTTGGCATTCATTAATTACAAAGACAGGAAATAATTAATATCAGAGCTGAAATCAATGAAATTGAAACAAAAGAAACAATTCAAAAAGTTGATAAAACAGAAAGTTGGTTCTTTGAAAAACTTAACAAAATTGATAGGACCTTAGCCACACTAGTGAAGAGAAGGAGAGAGAAAACTCAAATTACTAAAATTTGTGATGAAAAAGGAGATATCACGACAGACACTACTGAAATACAAAATATAATTAGAAGCTATTTTGAAAATCTATACTCCAACAAAATTGAAAATATCAAAGACATCAATAGGTTTCTAGAGACATATGATCCACCCAAAGTGAATCTAGAGGACACACAAAATTTAAACAGATCAATTTCAAGCAATGTAATAGAAGAGGCCGAAAAATCCTACCAACCGTGAAAATTCTGGGACCAGATGGATTCTCAGGTAAGTTCTACAAGATCTTCAAAGAAGAACTCATTCTAATAATCCTCAAAGCATTCCAGGAAATAGAAAGGGAGGGAATGTTTCCAAACTCATTCTACAAATCTAGTATCACCCTGCTACCGAAACCAGACAAAGACACATCAAGGAGAGAAAACTTTAGACCTATATCCCTGATGAACATAGAGGCAAAAATTCTTAACAAAATTCTAGCAAATTGCCTACAAAAACATGTTAAAAAGATAGTGCACCATGATCAAGTGGGTTTCATCCCAGGGATACAAGGATGGTTCAACATCCAGAAATCAGTAAGTGTAATTCACCACATCAACAGACTTAAATTTAAGAATCATATAATTATTTCAATAGATTCAGAAAAAGCATTTGACAAAATACAGCATACCTTCATGCTCAAAACACTAGAAAAAATCAGGATAGTAAGTACATACCTCAACATTCTAAAGGCTATTTATGCAAAGCCCATGTCCAATATCATTCTTAATGGAGAAAAACTGAAAGCATTCCATTTAAAAACTGGAACAATACCAGATGCCCACTGTCACCACTTCTATTCAACATCATGCTTGAAATACTAGCCAGAGCAATTAGGCAGACCACAAAAATTAAAGGAATATGAATAGGAAAAGAAGAACTCAAGTTGTCACTATTTGCTGATGACATGATTCTATATTTAGAGGAGCCAAAAAATTCCACCAGAAACTTCTAGAACTCATAAACTAATTCAGCAAAATAGCAGGATATAAAATCATAAATATAATGCATTTTTATTCAAAAGTGATGAGACCTCTGAAAGAGAAATTAGGAAAACTATTCCATTCACAATAGACTCAAAAACAAAAAAAAAACTTGGGAATCAATCTAACAAAAGAGGTGAAAGACCTCTACAATGAGAACAACAGAACATTAAAGAAAGAAATTAAAGAAAACCTTTGAAGATGGAAAGATCTCCCATGTTCTTGGATAGGCAGAATTAATATTGTCAAAGTGGCCATACTACCAAAAGCACTTTACAAATTCAGTGCAATTCCAATTAAAACCCCAATGACATTCCTCATAGAAATAGAGCAAGCAATCATGAAATTCATTTGGAAGAATAAAAGACCCAGAATAGCAGGAAGAGAGAAGCAGTGGGTATCACAATTCAACTATACTAGAGAACAATAGTAACAAAAATGGCATGGTATTGGCACCAAAAGAGACAAGTAGACCAATGGTACAGAATAGAGGACACAGAGACAAATCCACCTAAGTACAGTTATCTCATATTAGGCTAAGGTGCCAAAAAACATACAATGGAGAAAAGAGAGCATCTTAAACAAATGGTGTTGGGAAAATTAGAAATCCATATGCAGCAAAATGAAACTAAACCTCTATCTCTCACCCTGTACAAAACTCAACCCAAAATGGATAAAGGACCTAGGAATTAGAACAGAGACCCTGTACGTAATAGAAGAAAAAGTAGGTCCAAATCTTTATCATGTCTGCTTAGGACCAGACTTCCTTAACATGACTCTCAAAGCACAAGAAATAAAAGCAGGAATCCATAATTGGGATAGATTCAAACTAAAAATCTTTTTCTCAGCAAAGGAAACAATCAACGATGTGAAGAGAGAGCCTACAGAGTGGGAGAAAATCTTTGCCACATGCACTTCAGATAGAGCACTAATCTCCAGAATTTATAAAGAACTCAAAAAACTTCACACCAAGGATACAAAAACCCAATCAATAAATGGGCTAAGGAAATGAGCAGACACTTCAGAGAAGACGATCTACAAGCAATCAACAGGTATATGAAAAAATGTTCATCATCTCTAGTAACAAGAGAAATGCAAATCAAAACTACACTAAAATTTCATGTCAACCCACTTAGAATGGCTATTATTAAAAACACAAGCAAAAATAGGTATTGGCATGGATGTGGGGGAAAAGGCACACTTGTACATTGTTGGAGGAGTTGCAAATTGGTGCAGCCACTCTGCAAAGCAGTATGGAGATTACTTAGAAAACTTCGAATAGACCACCACTTGACCCACTTATCCCATTCTCTGACCTATACCCAGAGGACTTAAAATCAGCATACTATAGTGCTGCAACCACATCAATGTTTATAGCAGCTGAATTCACAATAGCTTGATTGTGGAACCAACCTAGATGCCCTTCAATAGGTGAATGGATAAAGAAACTGTGGTATATATACACAATGGAATATTATTCTGCCATAAAGAAGAATAAAATTATGGCATTTGCAGGTAAATGGATGGAGATGGAGAGTATCATGTTAAGTGTAATAACCCAATTCCCCAAAACCAAAGGCTGAATGATTTCCGTGATAAGTGGATGATGATACATAATGGCAGAGGGTAGGGAGGGAAGAATGGAGGAAGGATGGATTTTTTAGAGGAAAATGAGGGGTGTTGAGGGTGCAGGGGGAAGGAAAGATAATAGAATGAGACAAACATCATTACCCTACATGCATGTATGATTACCCATCAGTGTGGCTCTACTTCATGTACAACCAGAGAAATGAAAGTTGTACCCCTTTTGTGTACAATGAATCAAAATAATAAAAAAGAAAAATAAAAAACCTTTGCATTTCTCTGTAGCTACGAATCTTTTTTATACTCTCTGGTTATATTTAGCATTTTTGTTTTGTCATCTTATTCAACTGGAAAATATGTTATATTGTTTCAAATGAAAAGCATTCATCAAATAAATTATTTGGCAAGCATTAGTATGGTATATATTTAACATCATTACTAGTGAATTTCAGATCTTATAACAGTTTTGCATAAGCAAGCAAAAATAATTTGCATGTTCTGCTTAGTTATAAATAAATGGTTTTCAATTCTATTGATAAATAGTAATGTGATTCAATATGTTCATATAGATAATAATATTGAGCAAAATATAAATTTACTTGCTTATGAATCTACAACAATTTTCAGTGAAACTGATGATTTTATAGTATGTAGAGTGGCTAATGTGAATTGGCATTTGGTGAAATTAAGTGTTTTTTTCTTAATACTCTAGATTGCATTTTGTAACTTAACAAATATAACAATTTTGAAAGCTAAGTAGAACTTTTGAAGATTTAATCAAACTGAACATGATTATTACTGATGTTTCAGTTATTCTAACTAATCTAAATTTCCTTTCTCCTCTTCAATTATTATTTCCATCCATCTGAAAAATGACCATTTTAGTCAGTTTTTTTTTTGCTGTTGTGGCTAAAATACCTGACAAGAACAATTAGGAGGAGGAAAAGTTTATTTGTTGCTCATGGTTTCAGAGATTTTAGTCTGTAGACAGCTGACTCCATTGCTCTTGGGCCTATGTGAGGCCAAATATCATGGTGGAAGAGTGTGGAGGAGGAAAGCAGCTCAGGACATGGTAACAGGAAGCAGAGAGAGAGCTCTCCTCCCCATGTATATAATATATACCCAAAGGCACACCCACGATGACCCATCTTCCCCAGCCACACCCTACCTGCCTACAATCCCTATCAGGTGATTAATGCATTGAGTAGGTTAATAACCGGGTCATTTCATCTCTAAACTTTCTTCCATAAGAGCTTTTGGGGGGCACCTAAGATCTAAACCATGGCAATGACCTAGACTACATTAATATTACAGTAATTTATGTGACTAACTGTGACATGTTTTACTTTCATCTTTCCAGGAGGAAAGGCTTATAGTTGTGTATGTGCCCATGTGAGTGCGAGGGTTGGGTGTCCACCTATGTGAACACATGCATGCATTTATATTTTGTGAGTTTATATTTATAAGGTATTCAGATGATTTTAAATTGGCTGTCAACATGATTCTTATAATGAGGCTCTATTTAATCAAAATATAGTAAGACTAGAGAACTTATAGTGAAAAATTCTTAAATCAATTTCAGTGATTGACATGGTCTAAAACAGAACATTTTTTAAATTATTGAAAAGAAATTAAAATCAAGATTATAAAGTAGATACAATTAAAGGAAAAATCCCAAAAGGTCATCAGAAATAAAAAAGGGAACTAGGTGAGATGATAAATTTATGACTTGAAATTAACCATTACTTTAAAACAAGAAGTGGCATAATTAGTATTGGAGAAAATTATATTAGTAATGTTGGTAGTTGAAACAGAAAAAAAACCTTGAAACAAAAACTCAAAGTAAAATGAGGAAAAAGTTAATAATATTTAATCTGATACATATGAATGCCCTATTTGATCAGCAATTTGAAGTTTATAGAATGAACATCTTTATTTTATGTCCCTTCAATCAAGTATTTTGGAATATCCATTTCCTGTCTTTCGTGGACCTCTTGGTCTTATTCTACAGTTGTTGACTTATGTCCTCTACTAAGAATGATATCCCGTTATTAATTAAGACTCATCTTGTAATTAAAATGAGTTCACTGCATTCTAAACCATCACTTTTATCAGACATCTCACTCAATGTCTCTCACTCTATCTGACATTCCAACTGCAGCCAGATACACCAGCCTAGGAAGGAAGATTTCTTTTTGCTCTCTATTTTTCACTTTTCTCCACAGCAAACTCATTGTTTAACTCTTTTTCATTTGACACAGAAAAAGCAAGGTAAGTGAAGGAGATTAAAGAGATGGAATAAATGATTTTTGTTCTGGTATTAATTCCTAATTTCTTACATTTCTTAGCCTCCAGAAACAAATTTCCATTGATTTAAAAAAAAGAATGTCCTCACCACACTTGGTTCCTGCAGCAGCCCTTCAATGACTCTATGGTCACCTTTGACAGTTTTGCTGACTCCTTCTCACATTTCTTCCTTCAAAGGAGATATGAAGGAACAGAGAAATAAAAAGACAAAGGAAGGAAGAAAGGTAGGAAGGGAAAAGGGGAGGGAGGGAGGAAGCTACTTCCAACTTTAACTCTCATACTTCAATATAAGAAGTTGAATCTAGAGATGTCGAACATTGTTTCATATATCTGTTGATTGCTTGTAGATCCTCTTCTGTGAAGTGTCTGTTCATTTCCTTAGCCCATTTATTGATTGGGTTGTTTGTATTCTTGCTGTAGAATTTTTTGAGTTCTTTATATATTTTGGAGATTAGTGCTCTATCTGAAGTGTGTGTGGCAAAGATTTTCTCCCACTCTGTAGGCTCCCTCTTCACATTGCTAATTGTTTTATTTGCTGAGAAAAAGCTTTTTAGTTTGAATCTATCCCAATTATTGATTCCTGCTTTTATTTCTTGTGCTTTGGGAGCCATGTTAAGGAAGTCTGGTCCTAGGCCGATGTGATGAAGATTTGGACCTACTTTTTCTTCTATTAGGTGCAGGGTCTCTGGCCTAATTCCTAGGTCCTTGATCCATTTTGAGTTGAGTTTTGTGCAGGGTGAGAGATAGGGGTTTAGTTTCAATTTGCTGCATATGGATTTCCAGTTTTCCCAGCACCATTTGTTGAAGACGCTATCTTTTCTCTAGTAATAAGAGAAATGCAAATCGAAATACCCTAAGATATCATCTCACCCCAATTATAATGTCTATTATCAAGAATACAAGCAACAATAGGTCTTCGTGAGGATGTGGGGAAAAAGGTACACTCATACCTTGCTGGTGGGGTTGCAAATTGGTGCAGCCACTCTGGAAAGCAGTATGGAGATTCCTTCGAAAACTCAGAATGGAACCACCATTTGATCCAGCTATCACACTGCTTGGCCTTTATCCAAAGGACTTCAAATAAGCATACTACAGTGATGCAGCCACATCAATGTTTATAGCAGCCCAATTCACTATAGCTAGATTGTTGAACCAACCTAGATCCCCTTCAATAGATGAATGGATAAAGAAACTGTGGTATATATACACAATGGAATATTATTCAGCCATGGAGAAGAATAAAATTATGGCATTTGCAGGTAAATGGATAGAGTTGGAGAAGATCATGTTAGGTGAAATAAGCCAATCCCCCAAAACCAAAGGCTGAATGATTTCTCTGATAAGAGGTTGATATGGGGGCAGGGGAAGTAAGGGATGAATGAAGAAAGGATGGATTGTATTGAGGGAAATGAGGGGTGGGAGGGGGCGGGAAAGGAAAGATAATAGAATGAGACAAACATCATTACCCTATGTATATATATGAAAAGGCAAATTTTATGATTCTACTTTGTGTACAATGATCCAAAATTAAAAAAAAAAGAAGTCGAATCTAATGAGCAAAAACATTTTGAGGACATACTGATGACCAGTTATTATTGAAACTGGATTCTCTGCTGTTAGATTGGGGCTCCCAGGGCCTATTTATGTTACAGCTCTTCCAGCCCTGAAGCAGGCAATGCCTGCTAGAGTTACTGCTCAGCAGCACACGGCCAGCAATTCCTTCTTGGGTCCTTGTATTCCAGATCGAAGAATACAATCCACAGAGAGTGAAAGGTAAGCATGAAAGAGTAAGATTTATTCAAGTGAAAAGAAACAAGTGTACTCACAGAGGGCTGCCCCTCGGGTGTACTCGTCTAGGGGCTTCATGGCTGCTGGCTAGGGGTGTTGTTCCATATCCATGCTAATTGTGTACCATAAGAATGCTATGCTTATTGGTCCACTAGCCTCAGAGTTTTCTATTGTTCCAATCAGAATGAGGTTCTTAGGAGCTTATTTTCCATTTTTATCTTTTCTTAGTATCAAGAACTTTCCAGATAGCCTTCAGGTGTCTGGCTACTGAACTGCAAGTTGTCCTTTGGTGTAGTAGTTTCTGAATTTTGTTTCCCTCATTCTGTACTTTCCTCTACTTTGATAAGCCTCTTTGGGGCCCATTGCCTTAACTTCTGCCTACATCTTATTATTGACTATGTACCTATTTATTATTGCCTAGTATAGTATTTTGTTCTATATGTTATTACCTCACAGTTATATGATATGTTCCACTTTACAAAGTACAATCACATTCCTGATTTTGAGTGCTTAAAAATACTAAGAAGGCAGTAAGACATTTTACAATCTAGTTTTACAAGTAAACAAAAATCAGAGAGTTTAAATAATTTGCCATGAATAAAAAGGTAATAAGTCAGAAGGTAAGTCTTCAATTATGTTCGCTATCTTTTCCAGTTTCCCTTAAACCCAAGCTATTTATAAAAATGTATAAATGTAAAACAGCTACTTCTTTTGTTCATGTTTAAATGTTGAACTCGCACAAGGCCAAAATGTTCATTCTAACATTTATTTCATAATCTAACATATAATTTTAAAGGACAGAAGAAAAACTATATATACCCATACTTGATAATAAGAGATTTGAGATGGCTTCCTACTAATGCAAGCAAATCTAACTTATGCAAACAAAACTTCATTGTTATGATAAAATAGATGCATTTGACTAAACTCTCTCAATCAAGTGGCTCATTCTCTATTTTGTCGTGTTTATGTATGTCTCTCCTTGTGTGTATAGATAGATAATTATTTTGTTAATATTATTTTGAAACCATATTTTTTCACATGTCAAAACTGTGTTTGGAAATATTTAGTATATTTTAATTTAAAAGCATATTCATCTTTTAGACAAAGTGTTTTTAAAAATCAATGTCATTCAGAAGTACAACTTTGTTCTTAAAAGGCATCCGAATCTGACTTCACTTAATTACATTAACTGTAATGAAAGCTATGTTTACTAAATAAATGACATAAACAGAAATTTATCATGTGTCTTAAATTATCAAATAATTGATTTAATTTATTTGTAACAAAGCAGAAGTTAAGTTTTGTTTTGCATCATTTCTAATGAGTTATCACTTTGAATGTGTCTTGCAGTGGTCATTTTGTAGGTATTTCTCTACGTGGAGTTTTATTTCAACCGCTTGTACATAATTAATTTTACCAGAAGTTCCTTTGCTTAGGCAATCCATATCTTTTTTTCCCCCTACAAGAACAGCTACAACTTAAGAGCATTCGGGTATTTGTCTATTCATTAGATAGATCTTTAGGTGTTTGCTATGTTCTTTAACAAATATCTCCAAACAGTCAGTAGTAATCTCTGAGTTGACCTTCTCCCTGGAAGGCTTCTGAATGAGTTGCCAGAGAACTCTGATTTCCACTATGCTTATCACTACTGTCTCCACAGATTTCCCAGTTAACAATAGTAACCTTGCCTTCATCTCATAAATGTTATGATGCCCAAGGTTTAATCAAACAGGATAAAGACCTCGGAATACATGAAAATGGGGGTGAGTTTTAGTGAAACTGTTCACCATTTAAGTGATGAATTCTCACACAACAACTGGTATGTGTATGCATCTGCACCTGTATGTATATAAATACTCAAAATGCAAAAATCAAATTTATAATCTTCCAGATTTTTCATAGAAGGCATATAAAGCAAGCAAGTCATTTAAATTCTTTGGGTTTCTCACCCCAGAATTCTGTGTTTTCAAACCATTTCTTATTTAACTAAAGTCCCAGGGGCTAGAAGACTGCCAAGAAGTATACTATTTCTGGCTCATGAACCAAGGACAATTCCCCAAATGTAGAATGTATTGCAAGTTGTTTATTATAAACATGAAGATACTGAAACTCCATTCACTGTAAAACAAATTGAAATCCAATTCATCTAAAGGGAATCATTGCAGTTCCAACTGTATCAGTCAGCTAGTTGCACTGGGCACAGTATGAATGAGCATATCAGAGTAGATCCCTGCTCTTTTCTATTGGCTGTCCACACCAGCTATTCAAAAGATTCTTTTTTAATGAAAAA
The DNA here is from genome assembly GCA_020662805.1 of Glaucomys volans. Lineage (NCBI taxonomy): Eukaryota > Metazoa > Chordata > Mammalia > Rodentia > Sciuridae > Glaucomys > Glaucomys volans. The sequence goes on from JAJEJO010004732.1 coordinate 115,040, forward strand.
GTTAATCCTTTGAATTTATTGAATATTTAAACACATAGTTATCATATAAATATACTCTATCCTCAGTATTCATTCTGTGAAAGGAGACAGCAGAATGTCTTTGTAACTTTCACAAGGTTATTGAGAATAAATATAACAACTATGCTTTCAGGAGTCCTAGTTGATTTTCTTTTTCTTATATTTTTTTATTTTACTGTTGAAGTGATGGGTGAGAACACAGGTAAATGAGACTATTTCACGAAGATTATTGTAATACATTGCTCCTTAGAAGTCTTATTGACTAAAGAGATGAATCACCAACAAGACAACTACACTTTCACACCAAATCATTTCTCTAGATGTTTTATTTCTTAATTGTTATATCTCTCCAGTTGCTAGTGACAGGACATCCAATTCATACCAGCTAGATCAATAACAGAATTCATTATCTTGCTTACTGAAGAATTCTAAACATAATTGTAGTTCAAGAAAAGCGGATTCTTTGCTCAAACAATACTTGGGATCGGTTTTTTTGATCTCTTGACATTTCTGTCTGATTAACTTTACTCTCAGATTCTACTAGATGGTCTCCATTTTATATCTCTTGATGCAACCTGTGAAAACAACAGAAGCTTTGTTTTATTTCCCAGAGACTCTGACAAATGGCATTAGATTTATTTTGATTGGAATAACTTAGGTCATAAGTCCTTTGGATGCTTCACCAGAGGAAGGCTAATATCTTATGGGCTGAAACCTGTAATGAAGGTCCACCTGGGTTGAATCATTCCTGAAATTACATGGACTGAAAATAGAAGAAAGTGAGATATATATCACCAAATGAAAATTGGATATTTTCATTATAAGAAAGAGAAGTGGAGATTGGGTAGAAAAACACATGAACAACGTATTTGTAGCAACAAAAACAATTACTTAGAGCTCACTTTTTGACTAGCCACATTAACATATACTATCCTAAATATAAAGCTTAAATTTCACTCTAAATCAATTGTAAAATCTCATCTCCTAATGATATACAGTTTCAAATCCATGATGCCCAGATGTAAATCACTAACATATAATAACTCACAGTGAATTTGTATATTTATTTAGTTATTAACATTATAAAAAACTACAAGAAAGAAAAAAAAGGAAAATATTTTTGACCAAAAGGAAGGAGAAGATGGAAAACATCATATCTCTACTATACATTGATAACATACATCCTAAACTATGAAAGGAAAAGAGCTGCATATGCTGACAATGAATCAAATTTTGCTTTTGTTGTCTTTTTTCCATAATTTTGTGTTCTCTAATGTCCTATTTGTCCTTGCTCATCCTGAGCATTTGTGAAATAAACATGCAAAAAACCCATTTTGAAAGTTGCAATCCTTAGCAACTAATACTTTGAAAGCATGGTTTAGATGGGCAGGCAAGGAATGGCCTAAGGGCTTTGCTAGTGCAGATATTTGCATACAAGGCTATAAAATATTGGTTTCCTTAAACTTTTGTCAAAAATATTACTTTCATTCATTATTTATATTAGCTCCCTCATATATTTGTTTTAAGTCAAATACAAAGTTTATGAAACAATGTTGGAAATCTTCCCCATTTTTCCTCCTTTGATCCAATTTTCTGTCTTGAAAGTTCTCTGCCTAATCAACAGGCTCTATGCACTGTTCATCTCCTTGGTATTCAGGTCATGGTCTCCATCTGGACCTCTGGTTCCTTGTTGGCCTCTCAACCTTGGGAAATTAAAAATAATGGCCAGATGGGGCATTAAAGGACAAAGGTTGCATTCCTCTGACAAAGTTAAGTGGAGGACTTATGAGAGGAAGTACTTTAAACCCAGAAAAATACAGCTTTTATCATATCATAATCATATAAATTTCCCAGACTTTTATATTAATAACATTAACTTTGGTCCCAGCGTTGATCTCCTCCAACCCTACTAGCTTCTAGGTTACTCAAATCAAAATAATCTTGGATTATGGGACCCAGGCAGAATGGTTTCTTTTTATATCATCATTTTTATACATTCAGAAAAGCTATTTTCTTAATCTCATATCATTTAGGGCACCAAACTTGAAATAGGAATTAAATTAATTTTAGTATATTGTAGACAAACAAGTCCAGACAAGTACAAATTGATAGAAAGAAAAAGAAAAAAAAAAGCAGTGAGCTAGTGAGGTAGAGGTAGAAGGAAGCCTTATTGCCTCTCCATTTTCTCCTATTACTTTCTCCTGAACTCTACTTTGTATTCTTGAACAAGTCTTTCAAAACAAAAATCATATTAGAAAATTCCAATAGATAAATAAAATTGTTTTTTAAATGTGTAGTTTATTACTTTATTTTAATGACTACTTATTATGAGAATATCTTCTCTTTAACATACTTTTTTGTTTTTAATAATTGCAGTGTCAAAATGGAAAAGTTCATTTCCAGAAAGAGTATCTTCATACTAAGTTCTAAAACTAAAACAGGAATTCTACAAGATGGCTCAGAATAGTCTCTATTTTATTCTTGATATCATTAAGGCCACCTTAGGTAGCTCTCTTTTCTACTGCCTTATAATACTTCAGTTTTTACTCTCCTTCTTCCAGTTGTTTGTTAGTCAGCTTTGTCACTGTCATCAAAATACCTGACAAGAACAGCTTAGAAGAGGAAAAATTTATTTTGACTCATGGTTTCCAAGTTTCATGGTCAGTTGACTCCATTTCTGTGGGTCTGAGATGAGGCAGAATATCATGGTGGAAGGGTGTGGTGGAGGAAAGCACTCAGCTCATGGCAGTTAGGAAGGGCGCCTGGGTTTGGGGGAGAGATAGAGAAGAGAAGAGGAAGGGAGGGGAGAGGGGAGAAAAGATGAGAGGAGAGCAGAACTAGGGACAAGATTTAATCCCTTAAGGGCATGCTTCACTGTCTTATTTCCTTCAATGATGCCCAGCTGCCTACAGTTACCACACAGTAGACTATTTAAATGATTAATTTATCAAATAGATTAATCCACTGATAAGGTTACAGCACAAATAATCAAATTTTTTCAACTTTCAACATTATATTGCTATATAGCCTAACCAATGAGCTCTTTGTGGGACACTTTTAGATCCAAATCATAATAAATGATGAGGGAAGTTAAAAAAAGTCACGGTTAATTTTAGTTCATCTAATATACTTTCAAATTAAAATAATGAACCATTAACATGGGAATATTAACTCTCTCTTAAGGAATTATCCCTGCATACTATTATTTTTAAATCTTTATTATTATTTTTTGACTTACCTAGAATTTTATGATTACCCTATTATATTAATTTAGATTTTTGTAAGACTGCTTTAATAGTTTATGTTATACAACCTGGTCAACTTTACTGGGGTAGTGACATTATAGATAGAAAGAAACTGAAAAATTTAAGACTTGTAAATTTTTTAAAAAGTCTCAAAGGTCTAGAATTGATAGGACTTCATAGTAGGTAATTAAAAGAATAATTAACCATGGAAAATGGCAATGTGTGTAGATCCAATTTACACACACACACACACACACGCATGAGCATACACAGTTTGTTGATTCTAATAATATCCTGTTTAAATGTACATAGCTCTGAGTATTTTTATATACATTAATAATACCCTATAACATCAAAATTATTTATTAACAATTTTGAAATTTATTAAAACCTGAATATTATTATAGATGTTTCTTAGAATTACATTTTATAATTTGATGAAAGAGAATACTAAGGTATTTGTGGGACTAATGTTAAACCTATAACTAATTCTCATGAGAAAACTTTATGGATTGCTTCTCTAAGAAGTTAAATGTTTCAAACTTCTTGGTAATACTTCAAATCTAGATATTTCATATAGACTTTTCCATCTTCTAAAATTTGTTTCTCCAAATATTTCCCTATGGTTATTACTGTTAGTCTAAAGAAAAAGATGAATTTTAAAGAACTATATTTATAGAAAAATTTGTACTTTTATCTCTTTAATAGACATTCCTCTTTTATCTGGAACATTATTTGTTTAATTTTTGATAAAATCTAGAAAACTGTTAGGTGGTAACAATTGTAATAATGGGCATTGTTACCTATACTTCTATGTTTAATGAAAACACTTCAAGTACTGGCTTTGGTTTTAGTTTTACACCCTTCCCACCTAATGACTGATCTCAGACTCAATTTTTGGAATGAATAGGATGCTCTAAAACATGAATTACAATTATGAAAGCTATCATTCAACTAAATTTTGCATCATTCAAATGTTGACTTTGAAGTTATCCAAAATGGATAACGTTAAAAAATTGTCCCTAGTGTTTCTCAATATCAGTGCCCAAGTGTAGTTTGATTAATTCTTCCAGGACATTTGATACCACAGATCCTGTATCTGATGTGTCAGAACCATACAGCAATTCATCTAGAGGTGTAGACTATTTCAGGTCACACAGGCCTTTCAGATTACTGGCTGGAAATGAAGGGAAAAATAAAGGAGGAAAGTGGAGGGTATAAACTACGCAAGTGTGGTAATTTAAGTGATGGAGAGGAGTATGTTTACAGACTCACCGAGACATATTTTGAGATGTATTAAAAAAACAGTTTGGCTGAGGGATTGAAGGAATAGCAGTAGAGCAAAGGAATTATTTATGAGATCCCAGAAAGCTAGTGGTTGTTCATTTACAAAGTCAAACAACCTGAAGCAAATAATACAGAATTTCAGATGTAATAATAGTAAGGCTTGTGACAAGAGGACAAGAGAAATGTCTGGAGACTAATTCACAGAAATAAAATCCAATTTTTAAGGAATCATCAGAAGTTATTGAAATCATCTATCATGAGCTATGAATAATTCTCATGCCTTCTGCTCTTTATGTGCAAAGGAGCCTAAATATAAAAAAAGCAAAATTGAGTTTATGCTTAACAGCATTATTTTTTCAAAAGAATAATGTGGTTAGTATATGGTTATAAAATATTTTTATTTTTTTAAAAATAGAAATCAGGAGAGAACATTAAAAGGACTGAGGAAATTCTTATACTATTTCATAGATTTGTGAGTTTATTTGAACAGACAGTATGACAAGCTGGTATTTTTGTTTACTCGACAATAATAAAAAAGATGTTGTCTTTCACTCTTTCAGCAAAGATATTTGAAATCACAAAGTTACCAAGTTCAAGAGGATAGAGGACTAACAACTTCTACAAGATCATAGAAGATATATGAATAGGAGAAGACACCTTGAAAATCTCTTGAGATTTGGAAGATTGTGGGAAGAGAGGAAGCCGAGTCAAGTGTGATACAACTTTAACTGAGCAATGATGGAAAACCAAACCAAAACAATAATAACACACCAACAGACCTTTAACCTAGCACGGCTGCACAGATAGTATTTTCATTCAGTGATTATTTCTGTATTAAACTCTGTGGGAGTGGTGAATATGTTTCCTGAGTGCTTAAACCTGAACAATTCAGGGATCATCTTTCGATTGATAAAAGAAACAATGCCAAAAAAAGCCACAAAATTATGGAAACAATTGCACATGGTAACGCCATTTATTTAGATAGAGAAAAAGGATTAAGATATCATAGATCTCAAATAGTAGTCACATAACACAAATATAGTAAAATCCGGAAAATAACAAAATATTTATATTGGTTACTTGACACTCTATATGACATTTTCTACAGTTTTCTTATGTTTTCATCATCATTTAGATAAGATTATTTTATAATATTTTGTATATAAAGAAAAAGGGAAGGGCTATTCAGTCTATATCTTTTTGATTAAAATTTGTTTTTTATCATTAATAGTTTTTAAAATTTTTTCTTCAAAACTTATTGTACTATTAACATAAACTTCTGGTCATGATGGAAAAACAGATTTCCTCTGCAACCTTAAGTAACTAAGAAAGCAAGGTTTTTTAATCCGTGGGAAACATATAGTAAAAATAATCCCTGAGAGAAAGAAATGTGATGACTTGGAGGTTGAGTCCACACAGCATATTGCCTAGAGAAAATACCTTACCACAGCCAAGGAGGCAGCCTGCACTGTGAGGGCAGTCCAGACTTTGGTAGACCAGAGTGAAAAAAGGGAATTGAAGAGAATAAATCTATACAAAGACTCTGAGTGTTTTGCTGGATATTGGGCAATGCATATTTGTGAAACAAACAAGAAAACAAAACAAAACAAGGGCAACAAGAACTCTTGTAAAAATATCAGGGCAAAATTCTCATAGCTTAGTAGGGCAGTAACAAAAACAAATATACTTTAAAACATTTAAAATACACAGAAGCACTCTGCCTTAGTGGTGGTGCCAATTTATGCCTGACCTAAAGGTTACATTTGTTCCTGAGATTTTAACATAACAAAGGTTAAAAATGCAATTCTAAAGCATCCAACTATTTTCAAATAACTAGAACATCACATAAAAATGCTAAAAATACTTAGAGGACACTACCCTCCTCCAATATACCCATCATCAAACGATGTAAACTTTAAAATGATGTATTCACTTCAATTACCGAACTTAGAAAGAATTTGAGGGAAAAAAAAAAGCTCATTAGGAGGCAAATTATCATATAATTCTTGACCCAGAAAAAAACCACAGATAATAAAATTATTAGACAAGGCAATTATAATAGCAATTAAAAAGATGTCAGTGTTAAAGAAAATGGAAAAACATGAGCATTATAAGGAAACGATAGAAGGTATAAAAATGACATATCAAACTTGGATAAAGACAATGTTATAAAATTAAAAACAGTGATCTAGAGAAATTCGCAGTGAGATGAGAAAAACTACAGAATGTGATAACAAGGGAATTGGAGAGGGAGAGATGGCCACTTCCTTGGTCTCAATCTTTAGGTGAGCAGCAAAGCCGAGGGCCCTTAGCTGTAAAGTAAAGCAGGAAACATCTGAAGAAATGCACCTGTCAGTGGGCATGCAACTTATCCCATGCTTTTCCCCTGCTTGTCTGTGTGGTGCAGGGTATTGCACCCATTGTATTCTAGCCTGCAGCCACTGAGGGACACGTGAGTAATAAAATATCCAAAACCTCTCCATTTTAGTCCTTCATGTTCTTTCTTTAGCATCAATAACCAGTATGTTTGGGTCATTTGCAGCTGGGATTGAATAGCAGTACAGATAATATATACAAACAAACTATCCTAAGTAAACCAAAGAAAAAGAGTAGATCAAAGCAAACTATGTTCTATCCATGGGTCAGTATCGAAAACCCTAATATTTGTGTAATTGGAGTTCCAGAAATAGAAGTTCAGGGGGAAAGAGTGCAGAAAACAATAATAAATAATAGCCAATAATTTTCAAAATTTTACAAAACCCCCAAATCCATAGAACCAAAAATCTCAGTAAACACTAAACACAAGAAATTTCAAGAAAACGGGTAGGGCACATTATACTAAAACTATTAACCCTTATGATAAAGAGAAATCTTAAAAATAGCAAGAAGAGACATTCCAAAGAGACATATCCAGAAATAAAAAGTTGATGTTAGATTTATTTTTGGAAATTAGATGAGGCATAATGCTGTGCAGCAAAATTTTTGTAATTTTCAAGGAAAACCACTGCCAGGGTTTAACTGTGGGAAGCCATCCTTATTTAGCTGAATCAGACTAGGTTGAGTCATGTGACACAGAGGCCTGGCTTCTAGGAACTGCAAGGGAGTGGTTCCCTGTCTCCTTCTGGAATTTTCCCCCTAAGGGAATGGCTCCCCTAACTCCACTCTATCCTGTCCATCAAAGAGGAAGCTCCTCCCAGTCCTTGTCCCTTTTACCTGCATATTATAAAGAAAGGAGAGTTGGGCGACTATGATCTTAAAGAGGCCAGAGTTGGTATAGTATGGACTCATCACACCCCCTCTCATAAAGAGTATTGCCTTTTGTGTGTTTACTGAGTAGATAGGTTTTCTGGGTAACAAAAAAACAGCCAATATCCTCCTCCAGCAGTTAACCCTTTCCTCCTCCACGCAGGACGTGGCAGAAAGGACTCCCCACATTAACACTGGTCAGTGTCTAGGAAGGTATATTTTTCAGGTTCGTGGGCTGAGAAGAACTTCAAAGAATGTGTTATTGTGTGTAAGAAGGAGGGGAAACTGAGCACTTCTCTCATTTCCAATCTCTCAAAATGACCTAGTTTTAAAGTAAATAAATATACTCATAAAACATCTGAAGAAACTCATTAGTGAAGTTAACATGCAACCTAGCATATATATATTCCCCTCCTTGTAGGTTCAGTGTGGCCCTTCATATGGGCCCAGCCTGATGCGACTGAGGAATACATAATAAAAGTGATGAAACCCCCTGTTGAATCCTCCAAGTTCTATTTTGGGGATTGGTAAGCAATATGCTGGGGCTTTTGCAGCACTGGAGTTAGCTGCCAAATTGGAATTTGAACAGAGTGCAATATCTTTTTAACATATGCAAATTTTAAAACGTAATAACTTGCAAACCAGTATTCTCAGAAATATTAGAGGGATTCCTTCAGGTAGAAGAAAAATGTTACCAGATGGAAATCCTGATCTACACAAAGAATAAAAATTACTGAAAATGATAATTGAGGAAATATGAAATATATTTTGTGGGGGGTTTCAGCCACATCCAGTGTGTATGAGGGAAGGGCTAACTGCTGGAGGACAGTGTGCTGGCAATAAATCAATTAATTACCAAAAAAGCTAATCAAATCAATAAACACACAAGAGCCAATACCCTTTTTAAATGGGAGAGGGTGTGACGGATCAGGCTATACCGGATCTGGCCTCTAACAAGATGGAGTACCTCACCTCTCCTCTGTTTATAGTCACACAGGAAAAGGGGCCTGGACCAGAAGGGGCCTCTTCTGTGAGGAACAGGATGGGTGGAGCTAGGGTAGCCATTTGCTCAGGGAACTAGCGTATCATCAAAGGTAAGCCACTCCCACCAGGGCTACTTACTCCTTAGGCTATCTGGAACAGTCTATCATGGCTGCCAGTTCCTGGGAGTCAGGCCTCTGTATCCCATGGCTCAACCAAAGCTGATTCTGCTAGATATGGACGGCTCTCTACATATTTGAATACAGGATAATTCTAAGCTTAATGCAAAAGGTTTTTGGAAGAAGGTTTGTGGAGTTTATAGCATATGAAAAAGTAAAATGTACAGAATAATAGCACAAATAACAGATTTGGAAGACAGAAGTGTACTGTTGTATAATTATACTTTATGTGAAGAGTTGCAATGTTGTGTAACGTTGAATGTGATCATTAAAACTTATACTTTAGGGGTTGGAGGGAAGGAAAAATAACAGAATGAGACAAACATCGTTACCCTAGGTACATGTATGATTACACAAATGCTGCTACTTTACTTCATGTACAACCAGAGAAACAACTGTTGTGCCCCATTGATGTACAAGGAATCAAAATAAATTAAAAAAGAAGGTTAAAAAAAATTTATATTTTAAAACTTGGAATAATCACTGAAAAGTCAAAACAGAGGGATAAAAAGTCAATAACAGAAGCAAAACAGACTTCTGTTGATACCGATAACAGGAACTTTTGACTTGGGGCTGGTAGAAAAAAGAGTCTGTGTGCAGGACTAATATGCAGGCAAAGGTTTTTCTGGAAGATGAAAAAAGGGAAAAGGAGCTTCCCTGTGAGAAGAAGGGGAACGACACAGATCAAGGGAGATTTTGTTGCCCACTAGAGATTATTTTGCCCACTATCAAAAGGGTGAGCCAGCCTCCTATCTAATAACTCGGGAATGAAGAAGGGTTTGATATTCTTTTTTTTTTAAATTATTTTTATTGGTACATTACAGTTAGACCTAATTGTGGGATTCATTTTGACACATTAATAAATGCATATAACATAATTTGCTTCATTTCAATCTCCAATGCTATCCACCCATCTTCCCCTCTCCATCCCCAAATCCACTTCCTCTGAGCTATGATCTCCTTTCTATTAATTTTTAAATTAGTACATTGTAGTTACACATAAAAGTGGATTTTTTTTTTTAAGTTTTCTGGTGAAAGAGATTCTGCTATCTCCCGGCATTGTTTTACTGCTATTGCTTATGGGTAAGTTGGTTAAGTTTGGGAAGGTAAGAAAAGGCACATTCCCTACATTTTAAAGTGGGGAGAACAGGATTAGCAGGCAAAGATTATGAATTAAGGCTCAAGAGTTTATCTACCGTTTTGTCCCCTGGCTGATCCCTGCCTCAGTATAAATACCCAATTAATCAAAAAGAAGAGAAGAAAATACTGAAAAAAATAAAAAGAGAGAGAGAAAAGAATGGAGGACATGCAAAACAATACCAAATAAGAAAAAAATAACTCCTAGTTCAAACATATCAAATATCACAGATTGTAAACATAGTAAAAGGTAGAGATTTGTTAGTTTGCATTCAAACAATAAAAGCAACAACAAAAGACACAGCCATACGCTGTTGAGAAAAATAGCTTTAATAGAAATAACTCAATAAAAAGTGAAAGGGTAGAAAAATATATGACATTAATATTAACTGAAATAAGCCTGGTTTATATTATCATAATAATTTAAGGTTAAGTAATAAGTCACAATAAAGAAATTAATTTTATAGCAACATAGGAGTGATACATGGAAAGAAAATTACATGTTTATTCATCTAATTGTGATAGGTAACAGACAGACATGAGTGGTGGGAAATGAGGTTAAGGGGATAATTCTATAAACTGGGCCCACTTTGCTGATCCCCGCCCGCCACATGCATTCTTTTAAAAAGCAATTTACCTACAGCCTGCCTAGCTTAAGTCAATAGGGTATGTTACATTTCTCAGCAAACATTCCTTTTCTCAGGAGAAAGGCTGACCAGAAATACTGATAAGAATACAAGTGACCCTGAAGAGGTGGGGGGTGGCTTTTGTGACCATTACCAGACCAGATACCAGAACTTAGGGAGATCAAAATTCCTCCTAACCACAAAATCTGTAAGAGTAGGTTCCCATTAGAACTGTCCAGCACCAACCAAAGTGTCCTTGAGTTGTCAAATGTGCTGTGGGGACTTGAGTCTGATATCCTCCTAATATCAGTCAAAAGTCAAGAGGTAAACCTGGGTGGGTCTCTCTGGAAACTTTCATGGGATCTCCAATCAAACTGGAGGGCAGTAGGGATGTGTTAACCACTCTGAAAGGACCCACCCTCTCCCTTGAGTGTTCCCTTTTCCCTTTTTATATCCCTTCTAATGCCTGCTGCTCTGAGTGATGTTTGAAATCTTTCTGGTGTGGTCTCAAAGGGACTAACTACTGTGTCTGCCTCAGCTCAGCTCTGCAGCAGGCCCTTGCCCTATAACAATCCCAGAGTTTTAAGCTGGAACAAAGAGAATGACAGACAAATCCCAAATTATATTTGAGGGTTCATTATCCACCTCTTGAAACAGCCTGCATTTAAAAACACCCCTTCTGAAATTAGAACTTCCTTCTGCTGAGAGTAAAAGCTAAAAGGCTGCCCTCCCCACCCGAGAGGTACCAAAGAAGGCTGAGAGCACGCAGGCTAACTAAATCTACCTCTTTTCTCACTTCTCTGCAGCAGTCGCTCTTCTCCTACCACCTCTCCTTTAAAAATCCTGCTCAATTTCAGGAATTTCAAAGATGGCACCTTTGAAATATTTCAGTTTCTTCTATCTTCCTTCAAGGCTGGCTTTGAATAAACCTATATTTTCCTACCAATTTGACTCTTAAGTACTACTGGAGCAGTGAGCATTGTAGCCTAGTTTTTTCCTCCCCAGGTGATGTTAAAGACACATGGTATCGTTCTTATAATTGACAGAATAAATAAATGTACTAATTTAAGAATATCGAAGAGGTGAGCATCAGCATCAACTAGATTTTCTAGTAAACAGACAACATTCACGCAAAAACAGCAGAAAAAACATCTCTTTAAAATACATATAGACCCTATGTCATAATGACCATATTCTATATAGTGAAGGCCTCAATTGTTATAGAAGGTTTCAATTCATTACAGATGTGTTCCATGGCCATGATTAAATTAGAAATGTAGAGGAGAAATAAATGAGAAAATCTCTTAAATACTTATCACCTACTCACATTTTTTGTAAATAGCTTATGAGTTAAAAAAGAAATCACAAAGAAAACAGCATGTAATTATGAATTAAAACAATGAATACAGGACAAATCAAATGATGTATAATGCAGGTAAAATAGCACATAGAGGAAAATTTAGAGCACTAAGTAGTTATATTACAAATAAACACCTCAAATATGGAAATTCCCAAAGAATTTGCAAATAGAGGAACAAAATAAGTCAAGAAATATATAAAGAAATAATGAGCCAAGATCAATAACATAGAAAAAAGACAAATTAAGGAAGACCAATCCTAGCTGGGTACAGTGGCCTACCCCTCTAATCCCCGTGGCTCAGGAGGCTGAGGCAGGAGGATTCCAAGTTCAAACCAGCCTCAGCAACTTAGTGAGGCCTCAGCAACTCAGTGAGACCCTATCTCTAAATAAAATATAAAAAAGGGCTGGGGATGTGGCTCATCAGGTAAGCTAGCTTGGGTTCAATCCCTGGTTAAAAAAAAGAAGCAAGACCAATCCAATCAAAAACTGTTACTTAAAAATATGGATAAAAATGAATGCTTCTTTCTAGGTCAAAGGAGAGGTAAAGTCACAGATTGTGAGGATTACAAAAAGTAAAAGCAGACATCACTACATGTTCCATAAATTTGAAATTAAAAAAAAATGTTTCTCAAGAGTTGCTGTTAAGATAATGAATAGACTGCACATTGGCAGAAAAATATTTTTAAACACATTTGATAAAATGTTTGTGTCTAATATATGAGAACATTCAAGCCCAATAATAGGAAAGCAGTTTAAAAATACAGGCAATCAATTTACCAAGTATTAAGATAGCAAAATAATAAATAAATAAATAAACAAACAAACAAATAAAAAACCTGAAAGTGTTTAATATCTTTCATCCTTAAGAAAATGTAAATTGAATTGCAATGTGATATTGCTACATAACAATTAGAGTAGAAAAACAACCAAACAAAACATATCACTTCTTATATTCGTGCTGCTAAAGATGGGAAGTAATTTAAATAATTATACATGATTGATGGTTATGTAAAATGATGCAACCTGTTTGAAAAATATTTTGCCAATTTCTTATCAAGTTAAGCTCCCACTTCTTATTTGACCCAGCAATTCGATAACAAGCTATTTATTCAAAAGAACTGAGAACATGTTTATGCAAAAAAAATTGTGGTATAAATATGTATATTTATGTGTGTGTGTGTGTGTGTGAATGAGCTCACTTGTAATTGTGGAAACATAAAAAGATTATCCCCTTTATAGAGTCATCCAAAAATGCAAATTAAAATGTCATGGTGATTCCTACACACACACACACACACACACACATACACACACCAAGATGTCCAAATTTAAAAGAATAGATATTAATTCCAATTTTTTTGGTGATGCAGAAAAACATGTACTGCTGGTGGGAGCTGTCTATTAAACTGTTGGTGACTTTCTAGCTGAATAAATACATACAGGTATTTCTATAACACTGAGATTTCACTCTAGGTACATACTTGAAGATGTTCCAAATGAAAATCAAAGAATATGGTATAATATCAGAATGTTCATAGTAATACTATTTGAAATAATCAAAAAGCTTGCAACTCTAGAATGGAAATTAAATTATTGCATACTAGAATGATATACAGCAAATAAAATATCCATTATGTAGCAATAGAGTTGAATCTCACAAACATGATGTTGAGTGGAAGAAGACAGACATGAAACTCTGATCCTATTAATGTAAAGGGCAAACCAGGTAAAAGTGGTCTATGCTGTCAGTTATTAAGGTAGGGCTTATCTTTGGGGTGGTTGGAAGGGAAGGAGGAGCTCAGGGTGGTGTTTCTTAACCTCTTTCTAGTGTATAAGATGATTACATGGTGTATTCAGTAAAAACTCATCTTCCCATCCTCCTTTTCCACCTTCTTTGTAGATTTCTATTAGCTATACAATGTAATAGCTGCATGGAAAAAATGTAGATTTCTGACAGAACATTTGGACCCTGGGCACATTACCTAGTGGTTGATTGGTTTGCCTGCAGTTGGTCTCTTTCCAATTCCTTGGCATATGAGCAGTGATTGTCTTCTGATTTAATTCAGTTTATTCTCAAAAATCCTGCTTCGATTAGTGGCTAGACATTCACAGGTGGATATTTGAGGGAGGGGAGCTATTTTAAAGCTCTCAATTATTATCAGCATTGTTCAGATCTCTCTAGGATTAAATTTCTTTTGTTGTTAAATGTGCTTTGCCAGGTAGTGAATTTCAAAGTAGTTGCATCATGAATTAATCAAAATTTTAAATGACTATATGTGCATATAAAGTACTACATTGAGGCATTCAGCCACTTACTGATCTAACAGTTGTTTATAATCTTTGCATTTTAAAAATATTGAATTTTTGAACAAAACATTATCCTACATAATTAAAAAGTTACAAAAATCCAAATAAGCAAGATAAAAAATTTCTGTGTTGTATATGGAAAACTCCTCTGATATTCTACTTCATTCTGGATTTGCAGTGATATACACATTTTTGTATCATCCTTTATTACTCTCTGAAGTGCTCCTAGAAATTGATTGATTTTGAGCATCCAATAAATTTAATAAATAAAATATATTGAGAGAAATACTGCTGTGGTAAGGAAATTTCCTATCTATATACCCATTAACTTGAGTTATTGAGTAATGGACTTTAGCTGGGTTCAAAGGCAAATCAATGTCATGCAGAATGGGGTAATAAAATTGTGCCCCATAAAGCTCTTCTTGACTATCAGCCAAATCATGGAATATTTGGCAGAATTCCTAGAGTTTTCTTGTAGAATGTAACTGTAGAATTTCTTAAAATGCTCATAAGCACATTTAATATACATGTTGCCAATAAACTAGCAAACTATAGTAAAGTTCCATTATTCTGATATTCAGAAGCCAGTTGGTATATGCTCTAGTAGTTCAAATGTTTAAATAAAAGACAAATTGAATTTCTTAGAAAAACAACTTATCTATATCAAGAGAATGCACTCATCTCTTACGTTAATATTGTATAGTATGGAATAGAAAGTGTCAGGGACTATGGTGTATAAAAAGGGAAAATGGGGATAGAATCACTATTGATTTAGTAGTCAGAAGATATCTGAGTGTTTTTGCATGTCAGAAATACTATAAAATATCTCTGATTTGTCTGGTCCTAGAAATTTGAATGGGACATAAAGGTTACCTAAAGTAATGATTAGCCTGAAACTCAGAAAAGATGAAAAGTGAAAACTGAAGGAGTGGCTCAAGGGTTGATCTAAAGGAGGCAAACTGATGAGAATCCTTGGAGTATGTGGGGTGGATATACAGGGCCTGAATACTTATTTCACAAATAAATAAGAGCAGAATATGCACATGAAGGAGAGAGACTAAAACAGGACACTAGACAAAAACTCTGAAGAATTCTTTAGAGCAGTAGACAGATATTCCTTAGTTATATCTGATTTTCCCCCAAAGCCATTTAATAAAAAAAGGAAGTTATCATCACAAATATGTAGAGATCATTTTCTACTCATGTTTAGTGAATCATATTACAGTTCTCTGTAGTGTACGAAGAGTTATCATCTAAGAAACATTTATTATCTTTATGAAAGAGATATGATAAGCTTTCTGACAAAGGCCACAAATGTCATCATAGTGATGATTCCAAAGTCAAGAACATACATACATGTCAACTCATATAGCCTTCACCCTGTAAGTACAGTGCTCCTGCAAAAGACACTTTGATCCATTCCAAGTTCTCTAAGGAATCTCCACACTGCTTTCCAGAGTGGCTGCACCAACTTGCACTCCCACCAGCAATGTGTGAGTGTACCCTTTTCCCCACATCCTCGCCAACACCTGTTGTTGCCTGTGTTCTTAATAAAAGACATTCTAATTGGGGTAAGATGAAATCTTAAGGTGGTTTTGATTTGCATTTCTCTTATAACGAGGGATGTTGAACATTTTTTCATAAATCTGTTGATTGCTTGTAGATCTTCCTCTGTAGAACAACTTGTAGATCTTCCTCTTCCATACAGAGGAAGATCTACAAGTTGTTCATTTCCTTGGCCCATTTATTGATTGGGTTATTTGACCCAGCTATCCCACTCCTTGGCCTATACCCAAAGGACTTAAAATCAGCATACTACAGTGATGCAGCAACATCAATGTTCATAGCTGCTCAATTCACAATAGCTAGATTGTGGAACCAACCTAGATGCCCTTTAATAGATGAATGGATAAAGAAACTGTGGTATATATACACAATGGAATATTATTCAGCCATAAAGAAGAATAAAATTATGGCATTTGTAGGTAAATGGATGATGTTGGAGACTCTTATGCTAAGTGAGATCAGCCAATCCCAAAAATCTGAAGGCCGAATGGTCTCTCTGATAAATGAATGATGATACATAATGCAGGGGGAGGGAGGGTGGCAAGAATGGTGGAAGGGTAGATAGCATAGAGGGAAGGGAGGGTTGGGGTCGGGGTGGGGGGGTAAGAATAACAACAGAATGTGTGACAGACATCATTGCCCTGTGTACATGTATGAATACACAGATGGTGTGACTCTACTTTGTGTTCAACCAGAGAAACAATAGCTGTACTCCTTTTGTGTTCAATTAATCAATAAGTAAATAAAAAAAGACACTTTGATAATTATGGTATATATTAGATTATAGTAAATACTCTGGAAAGCATTAAATGTTAGTAAGCCATGTTTTTTTCTGCTTTCTCTTAGTGAAAACACATTATTTCAGTTTTAACAACTCAGCTTTTCTTGAGGATAATGTATTATTTTTGTGTGCAAAGTAATTTTTACATTAAATAGTACAATAATGTCTGATGGATAAATCAACTTGGAAAAGCTTGAGAAACAAATGAAGCTTCTTCATAAAATATCTAATTATTGCCCTGATTTTAGCATTATAGCTCACTCTACCATGAAAGCGAACTGAGACTTAACATATTTAAGAGCTCAAAGGAAGTATATATTTTAAAATGAATAATAAGAAAGTTTATTTTTGCCCTTTTTGTGGCTGTTGAACACTAGAAAATGGTTTCAGAGATTATTAGGAATGATGTAGTTGACCTTAACTCAAATTCTAGTTAAGAGCAATATTAAAAAGAATTCAAAATTAGATATAATAGTAAGTTGTTTTAGTAATGTATTAACATACATTACTATACATACAATAGAATATTCTAGAGTTATATATAATAAGGAAAGAACCTATAGATCAAGATTAGAATTTCCTTCCATATTATATCAAAGAAAGGAATGATAAACTTATTTAAAAGGGAATTTTCTTCATCCACATGCTTCTTTTAAACCAAGCACATTAGCTACATTCGCGAATTCTTTTAAATATCCAAAGATTGAGAAGAAAATTAGAAATTATAGTATCACAAGTCATGAGAAAATGAGAACCAGAGTTTGAAATAAAATGAGAGATTCCTGCCCTGAGTTTACTTTGCTGATTGGGGGAATGAACTGGTGTGGAATTTCCCTTTTAGTGGCCTTTGAAGGACAAGAGAATTGTCCAAATTAAAAATTAATAATAATCTGGGGATACAAAACCTTAACCATAGAGTAAGCTTAAAATAGAGAAGAACGATATAAATTTTAAATTAAGCTGTAGTCTGTGGTTGTTTGAGGACACAGGGTGACTTTAAGCTTTAAATTGCATTTAAGGTGTTCTGAGCTCATAAAATCACCAGAATTTTTGCAGACAAAGGTAAAAACCTTATTAGAAAATATAGGTTCACTAAACATCTTGATTTATTTCCTCAATAATATGTAAGTAATATGAAAAACATAGCATATATAAAGAAGCACACAGAATAGCAGAATTCATGCACTAAAAATAGAGGGAAATTTAAAAAATAATAAAAAGACATCATAAACAAATTTCAGATTTAGTTGCTGAAATTATCATATACATTATAAAATTATGCCTTGTGTGCTCGGAACATGAATACATGCATATAAATGCCCCACTTTAATACATTGATAAAATTTTACACATAGATTTAGGAAAGAACCAAAGAAAAATTCTAGAATAAACATTAGTAAAATAAAGCTGAAATATCAATGATCCACACTAAATGATGAATTAGACACAGACAAAGAAAGAATTAATGAACTAGAAGATAGATCAGAAGAAATTTCAGTAGAAAAAGGATTGAGGATAGAAAAGAAAGATCAAGAGATACAGAAAGTATAGTTTGAATATCTAACATGTATATACATGAAATTTCTTTATTTTTATTATTTTTTATTTTTACAGACTGCATTTTTATTCATTGTACACAAATGGGGTACAACTTTTCATTTATATGGTTGTGCATAGTGTAGATTGATACCATTAATGTAGTCATACATGTACATAGGGCAATGATGTCTTTCTTATTCCACCACATTTCAAGACCCCACTCCCCCACTCAATTCCCTCTATGTAATCTAAAGTTCCTCCATTCTTCTCTTACTACATGGAGTTTCTTAAGAGTTTGAAGTAGAGGAAATATTTGAAGATTAAATGCTGAGCATTTCTCAGAACTGTTGAAAGATAACAAACCAAAAATTAAGGAAGCAAAACAAATAGTAAGAGAAAGGATGAAAAGAAGCACATCTAGATTTATGCAATTTGCAAACAAAGAAAATAAAAAATAAAAAAGACAAATTATTTTAAAAGGATTGGCTGTTGGTATAAAGTTAAATTTTCATTAACAACAAAAGAAGCAAAGAGAATATAATCAGATTAGTTTGCTGAAAGAAAATAAATTATAGAATTTAATAGTCAGTGATGATGTATTTTGATCATGGTTGTGAAATACGATAATATTGGAAATAAACAAGCATTTTAAAATTTAAGCGCTTACTCCAGAACAAAGGAATGTGATTCTAGAATAAAGGTTAGAGTCATGAGAAATAAAAATAGGTAAGGTTTCAATCATGTAAGCAAACATAAACAAGTTTTTATAATACAGAACATAACAATTTGTGGTTTTAGTAAATTATAGAATTAAATGTCTGACAAAAATATACCTTGTCAATAGGAAGGAAAACAAAAGTGCCAAATCATTTTATATTGAAAAATTAAGTATGCAAACTTTAATTTCCGGAGAAAAAATTGAAATTGAAAATAGCTCCTATAAGATGGGGCACGGTGGTGCATACCTGTAATGCCAATGACTTAAGATGCTGATGCAGGATGTTTTCAAGTTTAAGGCCAGAGCAAGACCCTCAGCAACTTATACCCATCTCAAAGTAAAAATTAAAAAGAACTGAGGGTATATAGCTCAGTAGTAAGCAAACCTGAGTTCAATCACCAGTACCAAAAAAAAAAAAAAAAAAAAAAATACTGCATGCACATGAGTTAAACTAATAGAGTAAAAATGGAATAAATATTTATTCAATTCCAATGATTAAGAGATTAAATAATGCTGTAAGTAGAGAAAGCAAACAGGACACAGACACATTTCAAACCAGTTATATTAAAAATTAGGTTTAAAATAAAAAAACCACTATGATGTTCTTTTTAAAGAGTTATTATGGCGATATAATGAAACTATAATCATAGGAAAATATATCATATACAGATACCATGCAAGTAAGCTGACACAGTAATAATAGTATAAAATGAAATAACTTTAAATAAAAGCATTGAAGTTTGAGGGTAACACCAATTTGTTTTTCACTTAAATAATATTTACAGAAAAATTGTTAAGTATAATACAAGTTTTTGTGAATCTTTTGAGAACATATTTCTAATATTATATTACTCCTAAATACAGTAGAATGTATTTTCTATGAACATGGACATTCTCCTACAAAATCACAACATAAGAATAAGCATGAAAATATTAACACTGACATGGTACTTCTAAGTAATCTTCAGACCACATTCAAATTGAATCAGTTTCCAGATTATGCAATGCACAACACAAGGTTCACTTCAAAATTACTAGAAGTGAGCACTTGGTGCTCATTCTGGAATGTGGTTTTCAATGTTTACCTCACTTTCATAGACTTGACATTTTTTCAAGAGAGTTGTTTGGTTAAATGCCCCTCAATTTGAATTTGTCTGCTGTTACTCCATGATGTTCTGATTACACATCTTTGCCGAAGTATCACCTAATTGAGGATTTCTTGTTATTGGACCTATTAGTTGGTGAATAGTTCTTTTGTCCCATTACTGATGAATTTCACTGTAATCTTTTCATTGAGGTTGTATATGTGATGTTTCTCTACAATAATTAATGTGTATTTTTGTAATATGAGTATACGCGAAGAAATCTTACTCCTTAAAAACTTTCCATGTATTCCATTATTTATGTATTTAAATTCAACTTCTAGCTTCCCATGTTATTTTATATTCATAATGTGATTTGATCTTTTTTTTTTCATTTGATATTTAAATTGTCCTGGTTTGTCAAGTAGGAGCCATTTTAAGGTGACCTCAATGTCAGTTTGATATGATTTTTTCAGTTTTTGTGCATTGCTTTGCTTTCTGTCCTGACTCGAGATGCTGCACTGGCTGTTTTGATCTTCCCCTGTCCTAGTAGAAGAATTAGTGATATATCCAAAGAAGCTGGGTTCCTTTCAATGGAGGTCAGTATTTACAAATTTGATTGCATGTCAAGTGGGCCCCTTGTTCTGGGCATATCATAGGCCCTTTCAGCTGCTAAAAGAAGTGTGGGGATGTTCATCCACATCCATATACATTACATTTCTGTAAGCTATGTTTGTATCTATCAACAGATACTGAAAAGTATAAGGTGACATTAATGGCTCCATTTCCAATGCTAAACACAGAAGATCATTCCTTTTCTTCTTTTTCATAGTATCTAATAGCAAGTAAGCCAGCTTTCTTAACCTTATGTGTTTAATTATTTGACCAATCCATTTTTCTGGAACCAGTTCCAGTAACTGTTAACTCCTTGATTCCTAGTAGATTATTTTTTTCCACAACACTGTAGACATGATTTCCTGCATTGGGGCACTGTCCCACATTCTGATGCCTCCTTCCAAAATAGGACATGCCAGATAAATCTATACATCCTGCACTGGGCCATCCCTCACAAACTCCCTCCTTACGCTGCTTAGGGTCCTGCATGCGTGCCATGCAGCTTACCTATGTAGATACTCTGCCTCAGTTTACCTTGGTATTTCTTATTCTTAATTAGCTCAGCAAATATATATATGCACTTGACAGTGCATTTTGCCTTCCATCAGCAGTGATAAGATTATTATTCCACATCCTCAAGAATGATTGGTGTTTCCATTCTACTAATTATGTGACCACTTTTTTTTGAACTGAGGATTGAACAGGGGTGTTTTACTATGGATATCCACCTCCATTTTATTTTTGTTATTATTTTGAAACAGGGTCACCCTAAGTTGCCCAGGCTGACCTTGAACTTGGATCCTCTTGCCTCAGTGAGCTTCCTGAGTGACTGAGATTATAGGCATGCACCTCTACACCCACTCCAACTTACTTTTGAATGGAGTATTTTTACTATACTACATACTCTCCCCTCAAAGTTCTTTTCTTTCTTAAAAAAAAAAAAGGAAATGAATTTTAAATATTTTTGTCTTAAATTGGCAAGTTTGTTTTGCACAGTGGTACAGGTTAACAAGTTTGTAGCAACTTTGTGTTTTTGGATTGAGACAATAAGTGAATGATTTGTGGAAAGTTACACCCTGTTTCCCAAAGTTGGAGAATGACGTTACACAGACAGCACGAAGAAAGGCTAGGATGAACTTTGCCCTGCTATGTTGAAGTAAAGAGCAAGGCAACGTACATATATATGTATATGTAGAGAGAATAAAGGTGTATGTTAATATGTAAGCACTTAGAAATACTTTGTTTAGTCCTTTCCTTTAAAAGGGCAAGAAGTAGCAATGTCTTGTATTAATACAGCATCTTGCATTAATAAATGGACAGATCTTGTTTTCTAATATCATTCTGCACTAAAAGTAATGAACTCAGAATGACAACTAGAGAATGGACTATTCAAGATAAAATTCTGGAACACCTTGTTGTACTAGAAAGTAAATGAACATCCAAAATGATGTCACATATTATAATACACAGATAGTGAATTGGTAGGAACTCCTTCTGGCTCAATTTTGCAATTAGAGCTCACAATAATGCTTTGCAGGTAAATTCAAATATACCTCCTTGGAACATGTTTCCTGAAACCGATGGCATTCTTTTATCTAATAAGAGTACAGCTATTAAAATAAGTAATTTAATCAATTCATGATAATAACCCACAACAATAAGATTTTATTAGTGCACACAAACATAAATGGTGGAATTAAAATAAAACTCAACATATAGTAGAAATCCACCAAAGAAATGTAGAAGTCATGATTAAATTATATTTCTTTCAAATTTCATATTAAAAACTGAATAAAACAAGAATGATTAATATCTGCCAAGTCTAATGGGAGAAAGTTTGATGAAAAACAGCATACGTGGCTGGGCGTGGTGGTACACGCCTGTAATTCCAGCAACTAGAAGCTGAGACAAGAAGATTGCAAGTTTACAGCCAGTCTCAGCAATGGTGAGGTGCTAAGCAACTCAGTGAGACTCTGTCTCTAAATAAACTGCAAAGTAGAACTGGGGATGTGGCTCAGTAATCGAGTACCAATCCCTGGTACCCCAAACAAAAAACAGCATATTTACAGTATTATAATGCATTCCTACTGAAGTCCTTTCAACTACAAAATGATAATAATAAATTTACATTGGAGAAACCTGGAATTCCTTAACTTGTGACCAAAATGATCAAAGTTAATGGCAAATAATGTAAACAAACAAATATAAACCCTGATATTTTGCACTGAGAAGGATGCAGCATTACTTTCATGGTATTTGTGCCCAAAATACATGAACTATATCTCATTTTAAGGCTCTATGACACTACATAATGCAAGCAATGTGCTGCAAAATAGCTGCTATGCACTCTTCAAAACTGAAAAGTTATTGAACAAAAAACCCACTGATGTCAGAAAAGACATGACAACAAGATGTAGCATGTGAACCGGGGCTGTATTTTCAACTTCAACTTTTTGAACATGAGTGGAGAGAGAGAGAGAAGAGAGAGAACAGCACAGGAAAGTAGTAAAATGAGAGCATTTTAATAATGGCTATCTATTAGATCACATAATAGATTAATATCAATACTGAACAACAGATTTTTACCAATATTAATTTTCTGATTTTTATAATTGTGTTCTGATTATAATAGAGAAGGTCATTTCTTTTAGGATATATGCTCTGAAGGAGTATCAACTTAACTTACTTATGCAGAGTATATATTGTATCAAATATTTTATTAAATACTAATTCAATGTTATGTATATCTTTATTTCCCAGTTATATAAATAAATAGATATGTAGATAAAAATATGCAAGTGAGTTTTAGATGAAGTAAAACAATGTTAACATTTAGAAAATCTTAAAGGGCATATGGAAAGTCTCAACACTAGTTTTTTAACCTATGTATGAGTTTCTTTACAAACCAATAATTAGATGGGTGTGGGGCACACACTTGTAATCTCAGCAACTCCAGAGGACGAAGCAGGAGTATTGCAAGTTCGAGACCATTCTCAGCAATTTAGCAAGGCCCTAAGCAGATTAGAGGAGACCTTATCACAAAATAAAAAATAAAAATGACTGGGGATGTAGCTCAGTGGTAGAGCACCCCAGGTTCAATCCCCAAGACCAAAAACAAGAACAAGAACAAAAACAAAACACAATAAAAAACCCTTGTTATTAAATAATCAATGTAATATGGTAACTGAAAAAGGATTTCAGGAAATATTCCTAAAATTGGCATGTTTATATTTATCACTTTAGAGTTCAATACTTTTGAATATGCTTCAGATAAGGTATTATATGTTTAATTTATTGATTGACTTTATATTTGAATGTGTTAATATCCAATAGTGTAAATGTCATAAAGTTTCTTTGCCATTAATTGAAGATTAAAAGTTGATTAAACATATAGATGTTTCTGGTGTGTTGTGTGTCTCTGTTTTCTTATGGGGCAGTAAAATTAAATATGTGAAAAAAATCTCTTTTCAAAAACTTACTTTGAGAGTTGTGACATAATTTTTCTCCACATATTTCTTTTCTGGTTAATTAGATGTAATATAACTGAGAATGTAAATTTTTCTTGATTTCTGGGCTATTTTATACTGCTTTCATATTTTTTCCCAAGCTAAATTCAATTTTATGGACATTCTAAATGATCCTAGGACGCTTTTGCATGTACTTTAAACATTACTTTCTCAAAATTGATCAATGCAGAGACAGTAAAATAAAGCCAAATAAATGTTAGTGACAATGAGAAAATTTTGAGCAACAAATATAGTCCATAAGACTGTGATTTCAAATGCAGTTTGGGGACACTTAACTAACTTACCTCTAATTTTACCAGAATTACATAAAAACAGGAAAGATATTAAGAAGTACAAGTGACGCCTTAGGTTAAGGAGATTCTAACACAACCAATTGAAGTAAAAACCAGAGGTGGTCTTTATAGCACAATCTCTATTGGAAATGGAATCATGGAAGAATATTGGAAGGCATATATTGATTTATTTGTATTGAAGGAGCTTGAGAGTAAGATTTAT
Organism: Glaucomys volans; assembly: GCA_020662805.1. NCBI lineage: Eukaryota > Metazoa > Chordata > Mammalia > Rodentia > Sciuridae > Glaucomys > Glaucomys volans. The sequence continues at coordinate 139,749 of JAJEJO010004732.1, forward strand.
ACTAAGAAAATATTTAGGCTTAACATATATTATCATTGTAGATAATAGATAAATAAGTATAAAACTTGGAAATCTTCATTGAACCTTCTAATATTAAGCACAAAATTGAGAATGAAACCTCTTGGCATTGTTGTTTTCTGCTAAAATCAGCTAATTTTTCCCCTCAATTTTAGACTTCACTCTATTTCATTGAAGGACAATAAATAACCCTTATTCACTTTGAAGTTCTCATGGTGGCTAGTTAGTACTTGGCAAAATCACTATCACAGAGTAAACAAGAGGTTCAAATGAATTGAATATCTATTACCAAGCTTATTTAAAAACTAGATTTTAACCATTGCTTTCCAATCTATAGATGTAGTTAAACATTAGCCTTTTCTTGGTTTTCAGCCTGCCGTACTTCAGACAGGAACTAAATTCTTGGCTCTCCTGGAGCTCTCCCCCTTCTAACTTCCCCCTGAATTATCCCCATGATCTTGAGACTGGTCCATTTCCACAATTGCATGAGCCAATTCCTTAAAATGTATCTTATTCTATCTAATTTATATCTATATTTATCTATGTCTATGTATTACACATACCTACACACACTCACACACACACACAAACACACACGCACACACACAGTTAAGGGACATATGCTGCTTGTCTTGCTATCTCTGTGTATAGTATTAGTGCTCTATTTCTGAATAACCCTGGTTACTGCAGAGAGAGAAGGGATTGGTCTTCTCCCAATCTAACTCCTCCACTTCCAATCCTAAGGCAGAAAAATAGAACTGCAATCAGCTTCTGGAATCATTCATGAGATTGTTTGTGCTGGAGGCTTTCAAAGAGAATAAATAGGGGAATCATTATGATATATTTTTCAACTTTAAAGTTCACACCAGCATCTCTGAGAAAAAGGATCGTAAGCAAATAGGGAAAGGAACAAAAAAAGAATGGTTATTTAGAAGGTAATTTCAGCAGTCCAATTGTGGAACAATTCTGTTCTCAACCCTATATTTCATTAAAATTAAAAAATATATAGACAGATTTGGCATATATTTCAAAATAAAGAAAGAAGGATTGCTTAAGGATTAGAGATGAAGGAACAGAGTCCACGAAAGAAAATAAGAGTTTGTATCTGAGTAATTGGGTAGATAATAGTACCATAAACCAAAATGAGTTATTGGGTAAAACAGCAGCTACTGCTAGAGTCATTGTGGGAGTTAAGGGTACTGTTGTTGAGACAAGTGTGTGGTGTCTGATAGATTGATAAGTGGATAGACAGAGGTAGAAGTCTCTTTTTCTGTCCCCATTTTCCTCTTGCTGCTCGTTCCAATGTGACAGAATTGTCTTCTGGTTTAGAAGGGTCCTTATTCACCCAGTTTATCTGTCAGTCAGCCAGCTCTGTCTTTCCTTATTATGTCTTACAATTATCCTGCTTGGGGATCAATAAGTCTGCTATTCTGTTTGACATTATGAACAAAATGTTTACTTGTTTGGTAGATTCTGCAGCAATACTCTGAACATTCATCCAAATGTTGATTCAGTTGGTAACATTAGCAAACCATATCCATTATCTTTGCATTTTTCTGTTGCTGCTCAATTGGAGTACAGGTTTTCTTGTCTTTTACATCCATGTTTCTTTTCATACTAAATATTGTCAAGACCTGCAATATGGTTAATTCAGGAAACTGGACAAGGGGCGATGGGGGATTTGAAAACACACACACACA
>JAJEJO010004732.1:149822-217561 GCA_020662805.1 Glaucomys volans
AAATAAATAAATAAATAAAAGGCTCTTAATGGTTAACAAAAATAATATTTTTTTAGGGATAACTTTTTTGAGAGATTATTGGTAACAAATGATCATTTGCCTAATTGAGACAACTAGAGGCTTGGGGATGTAGCTCAGTAGTAGAGCAGTTATGTAGCATGTGCAGGGCCTTGGATTCAATCCCTAGCAACACACACTCACTCACACATGCACAGAGAGAGAGAAAGAGGAGAGAGAGAGAGACACCACCAGACTTGTTTAATTTGAACAAGTTTGTATAAGTGCAGTGGAGTGTTTACTTGAATATTGAAGCATGAAACTAAATATCAAATCAAGTATCACAACAAATTGCTCCATGATAAAGTATTCACTTAAATTTTTCCTTTTCCAGGCCATATGTATAGCCTACATTGAAACTGAACAGTCTTATCACTGTTTTGCTTACATGTCAGGAAACAACTGGTTTGAATCTTTTTGATTTTCTGACTGAATAAACTAAGTAATTGTGGAAAAGACAGCTTAAAATGGTCAGGATATTAACTCAAGTATAAACTTTTTGAACAGAAAAGTTAAAGTATGGGAGACAAGGGAATCAAAGACTGAACAATAAAATTTGTCAATCTAATGGTAAGAAAAATACTGGGGCCAAGAAGAAAGTACTGGCAAAATATTGTGAAAGTGGAGACAATAATTCATTTTTCTTGACAAACATCTTAGAGTAGCAGATAAAAATATCTAAGACTCCAGGTCCTTCTGTGTATTTACACGTTTTAGTGAAAACATATTATTACCGTAGAAACCAGCTGCTGTGTTTACTCTCAAATATTACTTTGTGAATGAATACCAAAAGAAGGACAGAGTGGTCTGTACCTCTTCAGGGTATTTCCAGAATGTTTATGTAAAATTTTTAAGTGATTCTAAATCAATTAGACCCTAACTAAAATGTACCTCTTTATTACTGGTTAATGAAAGATCGGCAATTATAACTGATCTGACTATGAAGAAGAACCTTTTACAGTCTTTTTGAAATGTTTGTCACCACTTCAGAGTGAACTCCTCCCAATAAACCATCTGCTAATAATTTACTTGGATCCTATTACCAGCAATTTGTACCAAATCTGTACAACAAGCAAGAGGATTTATGTAATCTGTCTACTGAGACTGTGTACCTAATATTTCTTAAACAAATCACCATTTAATAGTCACATACCTTACTTTTATTGATGATATGACTGTGTCTTTTTATCTACAAATTAAATATCATGGCACTATGAAATCACAAGTTGCCAAGACATATAAAACTATGTATTCCTTTTCTTTTTCACTGAATGGTCCCCAAGTACATTGGAACTTTTTCAGTTGTTCATTTTGAACCAGGATGGCAATCCCTCATGCATTGTCTTTAAAAAAATTTCAAACTCCTCTAGTTTTGTTGCTAGATTCAAAGGCAATGAATCACCGAATAACAACCTACTCATCTGGTATTGATTTTTGAAAGCAGACACAATTTTGATAGTAGCTACGCCTGTTAGTTTGTGACTGCAATGCAAATCTACTTCCTTTGTCTTCATGAATCCACTGTTTTCCCTACTAGTCACATTACTCATCTGTTCTAATTAAGCACATGGTGAACTCATGGCAATGGTATACAATAATTTGAACTTGGTGTTCCTTATTATAATTAATAATGGGTTGTTAAGGATAGAATGGGCAATGTTAATAAGGAAAGCATAGATTAATTTTTGGTTCAATGCTTATAATGTGGTTGATGGGAACACAGAAATTTACACTTCCATAGACTACAAAGACACAAGTAAGTATTTGAAGTCCTGAGAGATCTTTTAGCTAGTGGGTCCTACATGTGCCTATAAGGCAAACATCTAGAGAGGACTTTCTTTTCTTTATTTCTTTGATTTCATTCTTTTACTTTTGTTTTATAAAAAAGAGAACTTCTGGGGCCCCACTCCTAGAAGCCTAGAGATCTTGGTTCATATGTCCATGGCAAGTTATGACTATGTTTTTAAGTTCTTTGGATCTTTTTGGCTGTCTAGATTTTAAATCATGTTTTAAAGTCAGTTCTTAGACATTTCACTTGATGCTTTGACTCATCTTGTAAGTACATTTGATACTTGGAATATACCACACTTCTTTCACTTGACAGCAATTTCCCTGCAGCATGGGTTTATCAGTATATTCTAATATGGAAGGAAATCTGTTTAGTTCTAGAAAGATGTGTAGAAAAGAATACTCATGTGTAGATGTTCATACAACCAATATTTACTTTTAAGCAATTATTTTAGTTTCTCAAAGATTTGAAATTTGTGACTGAAAAAGGAGTAGAGAAAAATACAGACCATGACCATATTAATTCATATTTTAATCATTTTGCTTAACAAACAATTTACCTTCCACATATGAGTGAAATCACACAGTATTTGTCTTTCTGTGCAGGGCTTAATTCACTTAGGCTAATGTCGGGCACATTCATCATGTTTTCTCAAATGGCAGATTTCATTCTTTTTATGACTGATAGTATGCCATTGTGTATGCATCTCACATTTTCCTTATCTATTCATTCACTCATGAATGAATCACTTGAGTGATTCCTCATTCTGGCTATTATGAAATTGGTGCTATAAGCATGAAAATACAGACATCCCTCATGGAAGTAGAGATATAATGGTGTTACCAGAGCCTGGGGTAGTCAGGAGTTAAGGACAGAGGGGAAGATGTTGGTAGAGATTACATAGTATACAGTTAGATAGGAGGAATGAATTCAAGAGACTTATTGCATTGTGACTATGGTTAATGACAATATAGTGTATTCTTGAAAAATATAAAGAGTAGATATTGTGCACTATTACCGTTAAAATGAAATGATGTTAGGTAGTGGTCTGTTAATTATTTACATTTCAACATTCCACAAAACTTATGTACTTCAAAATATGCTATTTTTACCCTTATTTAATGGATGAGAAAACTGAAACACAATGATATGCTATCAAGTGGAAATTTTTTCCTCCCACACTCCCAAATCACATAGTGTTATGTTCTAGGACCAGGAAGGATTTAATTCCAGGTACTCTCTGGCTCCAGAGTCTGTGGGTTTTAACCCTGGAGCAGTATTCCTATTTTCAAAATGTATATGAAGTAACTACATAACATTGAAACGATTGGTACAATTTTCATTGCTATTGCCTAAACCATTAATTTTATAAAATACAAATTGTCAATTTGTATTTAATTTACATTTATTCAATTTGCATGTAAATATTCCACATGTCTGCAAATCCTGATGTACTGATTTTTCACTCTGTTTTCAGTGGTCAATTTTTATCATAGAAATGTCCATTCTTTGTTTTGAACCTGATTCTGGTTCACCTCTTGGTCTTTTCTCTCTGACTGCATACTCATTGCTGCATTAGCCTTCTTACAGCATCTCCAAGTGTGCTTTGACTAAGATCTGTACTCATGCCCATGTCACAAAAAAGGTCTGAAAGAACAATAAATAGATGTATTCAGGACACTGGCCATTCATTGGGTCCACTGGAAATGGTAAAGTAGGACTAAATTCAATCCCTTGAGTACTAGGAACTTCTGTTCTGCTTAAGAAACAAAAGAAAGAATGATACTGCATTCATTTTCTAGAACTACTGTTAAAAACAGTGCCAGATTGGGTATTTTAAATGACAGAAATCCTTATAGTTCTGGGGGTAAAGTTCTAAAATCAAGGGCTCAAAAGACTCGATTTCTTTTGAAGACTTTGAAAGAAGGTTCTGTTCCAAACTTCTGCCTTTGGCTTGTAGATAACTGTCTTCTCCCTGCATGGGTATGTCTTTGCATTTTCTTTATTCTATATATATTTTGGGGTCCAATTTCCCCTTTTCATAACAACATCCTTTTTGCAGGATTGGAGCCCACCCTAATGACTTCATTTTAACTTGATTGCCTCTGTAAAAACCCTGTCTCCAATTAAATTCACATTGCTATATACTGGGGATTAGTATGTCCATGTGGATTGGAGGTGGTGTCAAATCTGTCTATAGTAGATACTCCATTCACTCAGGACAGAATTCCTCAGTCTTCTACATAATATCTTAAAACAGGTTTGTTTGTACTTGTTTTGCTTTTTTTTCAAAAGATAAAGAAATAAATGAGTAGGATAGTAGTATAGCAGTATTTCACCTACACAGTATTCTCTTAAGTATTTTTGCAAGCCTCTACATTTCTGACCTCAGTCCCAACTGAACCCTCTTTAAATTTATGCTAAAGGTACAAGACTCCTTGAGAAAAGTGGGGAGCACAGAGAAATCTCACACCTGGTTCTCGAGATCCTATGCTCTTTCATGCAGGGAACAGGAAGTGTTTGCTTATTTCTATTAAATGATAGTTTTTCTCTTTGCTATTCATTTACTACAAAAATTCATGTATTTGCTATATATCCTAAAGATCCAGCACAAGTATGACATCTGTTTGCCACGTGCATGTATTTGTTCTCATAATCAGAACTATTAAACACTAGCAGGTAAAATGAACAAATTAACAGAAGGAAATTGGGCAATTACATATGTGAAGAGCATAATATAAAAAGCACATGTGCTACCTCAGAAAACACCTTTGTCCCGGATTTTGTTGTTTCTTGTCAGCATGAAACCATATGACTTCCCCTAATTCCTTTCTGGTGCGTAAATACTGTTTTCTCCTAACCTTAAATTTAAATAGTCGTTTGTTTGTCTTCACTCAATAGTAAGGTGTTATTTTGTGTGTGTGTGTGTGTGTGTGTGTGTGTGTGTGTGTTGGTATGGGAGGATGTCAAAAGTTTAACAGGTTATTCCTTAGCTTTCACTAGGGGCAGCATCATGCCTCATAATAAAGGACCAAGAGGTAGTTACTGGCACCCCTACCACATGGTGTCTCAGATCCTTAAGGGTCAGAAGCTTGTGGATCTCTTCAATTACATTTTGCCTATTTCTTCAAGATATTTACGTTATTTCACTTAGCATGATGATGATATATAATCCAGTTGCGGATTTGGGGGGTGAAAGAAGAATGGAGGAACTTTAGATTACATAGAGGGAAATGAGAGGGGGAGGGAGGGGGTATGAAAAATGGTGGAATGAGACAGACATCATTACCCTATGTACACGTATGATTACATGAATGGTATGAATCTACATCATGCACAACCATAGAAATGAAGAGTTGTACCCCATTTTTGTACAATGAATCAAAATGAAGTCTATAAAAATTTTTTCAAAAGAAGATATTTACGTTGAGTGCTTCTTCTTAGTTAATATCATGATAATTATATCTATATCATTTGGGTCATAGAGAACAGTAGTGTCCTGCTTGCTCCCATGTTTCTTGGATCTTGAACACTGGGAATAATCTGAGATCAAAATATATCTTTGTATCTTCCTTCAGACTTCAGGGGCTAGGATGTAGGATTTTAAATATTTAATCAACCCATGAGAACTTCTCATTAGGAGATAAACAACCAAGTATATTATTCTAAATTCCAATTTCTTCAAGGAACAAAAACAATTTAAGAAAAAGTATTTTTCTCTACCCAAACTTGAAAACTCTCTCTCCCCACTTCCAATCTCTCTCTAAATCCATTCTTACTAAGTTTCTCTAATGTTGTTTCTAATATACAAACATGATGCTATTACTTTTCCCTTAAATTCCTCTGAGTCTTCTGGTAAAATTCCAGATTTTTTGCCATCCGAGATCTTTCATGATCTGAGCTCACATCTTAAAAGCACTGTCTTTAACATTCTACAATACAGTCATCTCAGAGGAGCAGAAAGATTCTGAATGATTCACTTTCTCTTTCTCATTTCTTACTGAATGCAGATTTCTTCTCCTCTACCAAACTGCCATATATAATTTTTAAACTCATCTCCATCCTATTTAAACTGTTTGGTGCTGTTCAACAATTTAAAATGGACTGTATGCTGTCACTCTTTAACTCAGCTGAGAAAATAAAGAAGTATATTTTCTATAGTTCACTTTAAAATAATTATCATATAGCTATAATTTATTAAGGGGTTTTCTGACATTTTTTGAAAGAGCTAATGTTTCACAGTTCCACAAAGATTTTGTCAAAATTTGAATAAAGTTGATTTGTATTCATGTTTGATAAATTCACTAAAACTTTAGATAATTCTTAATTTATTGGATGTTCTATATATTCTCATTGGCATTTATTGAAATTTTTGTCTCTAGTGATTGTGTGCTGAACAGACTTCAACTTATTTTCAATTGGAACTGTGATGATAAGGATTCAATGTGTATTCTACTAAGGCCAACCTAACCCTTATTCATATAATCCTAAAAGGAAAAGAGAAAAACGTATTCATAAAATACAGTATTATAATCAAAAGATTTGAGCTTTGTTTTACTTCACTCGGCATAGTAATACATTAAATAAAAGTTATTTTATTTATTAGGGTATTTATTTATTAGAAGGACCTTTCCTAATTAGAATTTGTTGAGGTAGCAATTAATCTATTACTAAATGTTATTAAATGAAAAATAATCTTATTTTCCCTAAATAGTAGTAATTAACAATTTTCATTAATTCAGGCAGAACTTCCTTTCCCCTTTCCCTCATTTACTTGTAGAAGAAAACATTTTTTCAAATCTCAGTGATATGCTAAGGCATTGAGGAAAGTGTCAATTGATCCATAAATTTTCAAGAACACGGAGCTAGTTGTACTGTTGAATAGCTAAAAGGTTTCTAGTCACAATATGTACTTGGGACTAAAGAAATTTTAGTTCTGAACATTAGTACAATTTTTAGGAAATGATGCAGAGTACTAATGTATTGAAATTGTTGTAAGAAAACAGCCCCAGGGATAAAGACTGCATGAATGAAGGTTGGGATTAATAATGAGGTGAGTGTTGAGCTGTCCTGAGGAAATTCATGTTTGCAGTGCTTCTGTTTTGCATATCTCCTGATTCTGATTAGTTTTATTTTGACTAGTTTACAATGTATTATGATATTTGACAGATTCATTGAAAATAATTTCTGTTATATACTTGAAATCTAGATTCACTAACACAGATGCAAAAGATGTACAGTCTAAAATAAAATCAAGAAACAAATGGGAAAATATAAAGTGCTGTGAAATTCATAGCTCAATGATCTAACATATATTTTTAATTATTCCTGGCATTAATCCTACACCATATAGGAGGTACTCTAAGTGCTTTAGCAAATATGACTGCAGTATACTGACTTTCTGCAGAGGATATGATTCATTTTCTTATTCCTGTTATTTTGTAGGTTTAGTGAATACCATTGATATTACTTCCACACCTGAATCAGTGTAGGAAGAATGTCTGCTGTTGTTTCCATTTGTTGTGATTAATTTAGTAGAAAATAGCTTACCCCTTAGGGTGTGTCATGAATTATACCTATTTGCCATTGTCCAAAGTTTGAAGGAATATACCAGGCAAAAATAATTTAGCCACTGACAAATAGTGCCCATATACTCTCTCTGTAATAGTGTCAGCTTAATTCACTTTCATATTTCTTTGGGCTATAAATTTCAGCTTTTCCTTAGTAAAGAAATTTATATTTATTTTCCCCAAAACACAGAGCACCTTATAGATAATATTTGCACTGGATATTTAAAAATGCAATTATTAATTAGGGGTCATTCATTTCATATTGTATTTTCATGTTATGAAAAAAGGAATAAAAAATAAAATACTTCTCATTTGCTCAGTGCCTTCAGGCTTCTTGAAAAGTGTTGAATGGGACTGATTTTGCTTGCAGGGTCAATATTACACTTGCCTATGCTGACAGAGGAAGGGAGGGCCACTCTTTAATGAGGCCCTCAGGGTCTGAGAGGCCCTGTGCTGTGATGGCTATTGTGAACTCTGGGAGCTTCAGTGCAAAGAAAGAGTAGAGGATAAATTCAAAATGAAAGTTTTATCTGATGAGAGTTCATATAATAAGTAGAGCAAGTATTATGGATTTGGTTAAAAAGAAAAAAAGAAAACTATAAGAAAAGTTAACCTCTTGCTGTTTTTGCTTATCTGAGTTCAGCAAATCCGACATTAATGGGAGGAATGCTTTTGCTCAGGATTGCTCTGATTGGGGAGTCCAGGATTACTGTCTGATGTGTGAGAAACAGAGCTGTCAGAGCTAGAAGAGAAATCTCAATGCCAGAAGGGCTGTCACTGTATTTGTTTCCTGAGGCTGCGCAATAAAAACAGAAATTTGTTCTTGCACAGTTCTGGGCAGCAGAAATCTGACATGTGGTGGGCCAGGGCGACCTTTCCTCTGAAGGTCCCAGGGAAGAATGCTTCCTTGCTCTGGGTACTTCTGGTAGTTGGGGAATTCTTGACATTCCTTGGCTAGTAGCTGTTTCTATTTGGATTCTACTTTGATCTTGACTGTAGCTGTTTTTCTGTAGCAAGTTCATGTGATTTGTAAATTTTTCTCTACTAATGAAGCACCAGTCATTGGATTTTAAGTTTACACTAATCTAGTATGATCTCATTTTAGCTTGATTATATTTGCAAAGTTCCTATCTCCAAATAAGTTGCTTCACAGGTTCTTGGAGTAAGGACTTCAACATCTCTTTTGAGGGTATCTATTTGAACGTATAACTATCACTTTATAACAAGTAAATTAGGCATGTAGAGTAATTTTGGAGAAAAAATTAGGGGGGTAGGGAGAATAAAATAAACAAGAAGACATGCCCTAAATGTGTGTTTATGCAAAGGAGAATTTTTTTTATAAACCTAGAAGAATATTCAAATAGAAATGATGGCTACATTCACTTAGTAGGAAGATAATTTCTATTAAAGATCAAGGTCTTAAACCTGTTTCTACTACTAATAGGGCCAGTATACAACTTACTTTACCTAGAGGGGAAAAATGTAGGATTGTTAAAAAGTTTAAGTGACAAAAAGAGTGTGAAGATATTAGTCTCATCTTGGCCCATGGTAGATTTGTAAACACCCAGTGCATTTGAGTGTGCAAAACAAAATAGGATTATGTAATTGTTCAGACTGTTGAATCTAATAAGATAATTTAGTATATTTGCATCAATTGAAATACCTGCAAATGTCTGTTGAAAGCTATTTTCTGCTAAACTATTTAAATGAAAACTGGAATGTGACATTTTTCTTGGAATACATTTTTATCATCAGGCTGCATTGACTGATTTTGAAAGATGAGTCAGATCAATATCACAAATACCTGCAACAAGCTATTTCAAATGTTTTCTTTCCTTCAAAACATCTGGCCTTATGCCCACCTCTTTCCTGTCATTCTTTGGGATCAAGTGCTAGAGACACACATCTGTCATTCTTTCTGTCATTCTTTTGGATCAAGTGTTAGAGACACATCATTAATATTATTTTGTGAAAATGTATATGGAATGCAATTGTTTGTGTAACAAAAGAGATATTTTTGCAAAAAAAGAAACTGACAAAGAATTAACTGCAAGTAAATATAACTTTTCCCTGAAAAGGATGAATGGGCAGAGAAAGGTATGAAATTCCTCTGAAGGTATCTCATTTTATATCACTTTGACTTTTGAATTCTGTTAAATGTTTCTATATTTAAAATTTTCATATTTAAGTAAGTTCATAGGGTATAAAAAAATCTAAAATTGAATAAAAACAAAACAGCAATGAATATAATCATATGAAATTGATAAAAAAGGGAGAAGAAAAGTAATCAAAGCCAGATTTATCCTAAGGAAAAGAAGAATGGAAAGAAAATCTTTATGTTAGTTACTTACTTTGTTTTTAGTAGAATTTTGATAATTATGCAAAACTATTTTTATGTCTTGTCTGAGTGTGCATCTAGGGAATGTTTCTCCAATAAAGGAGTCCAGGTAATTGTTACTATGCAAAGTTTACAAAAAGAAATTCGAAATATTTCTTGGATATTATTACATCAGTATTACAGAAAAATTATAGAAAAAATTGAAATTATTAAAACAAAGAAACTTCTCCTTTTAAAATTGGATTTTCACTGAAAAGAAAATGATTTCTTTGAAATATCTGTCACAGAATAAGTGAAAGACTGAAACATAATCTCAGAAATAGGTTAACAAAATTGCAAATCTTGCTTTCTGCAGGAGATGGCATATAATTTTTTTAGTACGAAAGGAAGGAAAACATAAAGAAGACATTGGAATATGCATTTCTGAAATCATAAATATTTTTGTTTCTAGCTTATGTGAAGCATATACTTTAAGGAGAAAACCCCTCTTCTAGGGAGATGGAATTAGACAAGTAAGTTTGCTTTTAATTTCCCTTATTTTTATGAATCTCTTACCCCTTTTCCATGCATTTCACATCATTCAGTATTTGAGCCAGACCAGAAAGGAATATAAAAGCAGTATCTGATATAGAGCAGTTTACATTCTGTAACCCATCAACCTTAACAGCTACAATAGTGCAATGTCGAAATGAGAAAGTTCGAGAGTAGATGGAAATGGCAAACTAGGGAAATTGATTTGAATCACTCATAAGGAAGGTGCTTCTGTTCAGCAGCAATGAAAATTGTTTTGTAGCCTGTTGATGGACTCTAGCAACTCTGGTATACACATCAAATCCACTTCATCATCTGTTGTGGGTGACCTTTAGGAACAAGGCTATGCTGGTCTTTTAAGGAAATGAACATTGATATTAGGATAAAGACCCTGCTTCAGGATAGAATGGGACTCGTGGGTTTTGTTTGGGTTGATGAAAACTCCATGGTACCTTACATTATCAGAGTACATCAACTCTATTCTGATAGAGGGTTGAAAAGGTCTTTGTAAGATTCCATAGCATTTTAGGAGTGTGAATTTGGTGTTACCTTTTTTATATTCCTTATTTTGCTCTCATTAAATGAATAGAGGGATCTAATTCAAATGACCTTTCTTCTTCTGGTCCAACATAAATTCTTTGTGAGTGAACATACTACACAAACATAAATTCAGTATGCAATTCCATCAATCACATTTTTTCTTTGAATATGAAATTAAATAACAACACCTGTCTGCGTTTCCTAATTCTGCTGACAGAGCCTAAAACTCTTTTTCTTATTAGAGATTAACAGATGCTCACCATAAACTGAATACTCAGATTAATAGGATGAACATACCCCCAGGTTTGCCTGGGACGTAGTGGTTTCTGCCTGCTTCCCAGTGCTCCATCCAGTGAACACTCTCTGCACTCTGAAAATTTTCCAATTTTGACGATGATTTATGTGATCACCCTACTAATATGCCTACTTACTCAATGTCCCACTGGTTCAGCTTACTTACTTGGTAAGAATTTATCTGTTTCATGCCAAACTGTTTATTTTAGCTATACTTATTATTGCAATTATACACTTTAAAGAATATATAAACTGGTTTCTAGAATAAAGAAAGAAAATAATTATTTTAATAAAACCTGGTTGGATAATTTGTAAGACTTAATAATAATTTGCTAAAATGCATTCAAATAGGGATGGGTACAAAACTGTAGACTTTATGTTTAATTTTGAAAATTAATTATGTCTATATCAGATGGGTATTTCTTATTTCTATATTCAAGTCACACATATTTGTCACCATTGAAATATACTTTTAAAGTTAGCTGATCAATTTTCAGTCAGTGCATCATCAAATTTCTACTATATTTAAAGTCACTAATATTATTAGCATATGTAAAAAATTATGTCATACCCCTTTGAATTATTTTAAATAATAAGAAATAGCCTCTTTTCACTATTTCAGTTAACATTCTTTGATTGCAATTAAATTTCTCTCCTCTTTTCTCTGTTTCATTGAAAATAACATCCAATACCTTGTTTACATATACATACACAGAAGCAGTGAAATCCGCTGGGACTGTTGCACACTTTCTCTGCTAAGGTTTTATTTGAGAGTCTTTGGATTGCATAGCATTTTTATTCTGTTTGAATGTGCTCAGCTCTTGCTAGCTATCCAGTCTCAATTTCTCAGCATGGGAGAAAACCTGGCTCCCACTTCCACACATCTTGGCTTACAGAGAAAGAGAAAAATATTGCCAGCCACGCTGCATTTGGACCTCCTGTCATTTTTCAATAAGAGTTCTCCTCAAGGAGAAAAATAATTCTTGCCCTGTTCAATATATAAAAGTAAAGAATGGTCAGTTTATTCACGAAATGGTGTCTATAACTGACATGTTTCTGACTGAAATTATTTCTGATAAATTTAAAATTTCAAACTTGATTTATTTCTATGAATTTTAAAACAGAATACAGAGTTTGCTGTTTCTAATGAAGAGAACTAGTGATTTCTCCTCAGTGGTGCAACACTACATGAAATAGACAAGAGGAACAAGGAAGTAACAAGGGTTACCCACAGTTACACTGTGAAGCATCAGGAATGTGCTCAGCTGCAAGTAACTAGAAAAACTAACCTTCCTGTTTTCAATAAATTGGGTTTTCGGTGAATACAAGAAGTGTTGGTGTTTGATCCACTGTTCCAGTGATGCTGGAACTGTGGCTGTCTGGACTTTTATTCCGTCCTCTGACTGTCATTGTTACAAGATTTTCTCATGTCTTCACTCTTTATGTCCCATTTCTATTTTAGATTGACTTTAGTTTTTAGAGTAGTTTAGGGTCACAGCAAAATTCAGCAGAAGGTAGATAGATTCATCATATGCTCTCTGTTCCCATACATGTCCCACATATTTTCAGCATACCTCACCAGAGTGCACATTTGTTAAAATGGATGAATCTGCATGTATGCTTTATGTCACCCAGAGTCTGCCATTTATGTCAGGGATCACTCCTGATGGAGTACATTCTTTGTATTCTGACACATGCATAATGACATTCTTTCACCCTTATAGTGTCATACAGAAGGGTTGCACTGACCTAAAAATCTGCTGTTGTCCATCTACACATTCCTCCCTCCCCCATCCCCTAGTAACCACTGATCATTTGACTGTATCTATAATTTTGCTATTCCTACAAGGTCATTTAGTTGACATCATGCAATGTTTAGCCTTTTTAGATTGTGTTGTTTCCCTTAGTAATGCATATTTAAACATCTTCTATGTTGTTTTATGGATTGGTAGTCCATTTCTTTTTTTTGTATTTGTTCTTCTTAGTTATATATGATAGTGGACTTTATTTTGACATATTTATACAAACATGAAGTATATCTTATTATACTTAGGTTCCCAGTCTTGTGGATGTACATGATGTGGAGATTCACTGTGGTGTATTCATATACATACATAGGAAAGTTATGTCAGGTTCATTCATTTGTCTTTCCTATTCTTGTTCCTCTACCTTCCCTTCATTTCCCTTTGTATAATCTGATGAACTTCTATTCTTCCCCTCCCCACCTCTTGTTTTGTGTAAGCATCCACATATTAAAGAGGACACTCAACCTTTGTTTTAGGGGGATGGGCTTATTTCACCTACCATGACAGTCTCAAGATCCATCCATTTAATGACAAATGCCATAATTTCATTCATCTTTATATCCGAGTAATATTCCATTGTATATATGTTCCACATTTACTTTATCCATTTATTTGTTGAAGGTCACCTATGTCAGTCCAACAGTTTAGCTATTATGAATTGAGCTGCTATAAACCTTGATGTGGCCATGTCACTATAGTATTCTGATTTAAAGTCCTTTGGATATTTAACAAGGAGTAGAATAACTAGGTAAAATGGTGGTGCCATTCCAAGTTTACTTAGGAATCTCCATACTGCTTTCCAAAGTGGTTGTAACAAATTGCAGTCAGTCACACCAGCAATATAAGAGTGTGCCTTTTTCCCCACATCCTCACCAACAGTTATTGGTACTTGTATTCTTTTTTATCCATGTTAAATTATTTTTATTTATTTTATTTATTTATTTATTTATCATTTTTACAGAATTCATTTTGATTCATTGTACATAAATGGGGTACAAATTTTCTTTTCTGTGGTTGTGCATGATGTACATTCATATCATTCCTGTTAATCACACATGTACATTGGGTAATGATGTCTGTCTCATTCCACCATTTTTCATAACCCCACCCCTTGCTTCTCATTTCCCTCTACATAATCTTGTATCCTTGACAATTGCCATTCTGACTGGAATGAGGTGAAATCTCAGTGTAGTTTTGATTTCCATTTCTCTAATTGCTAGAGATGTTGAGCAAAAGTACAACAGACCCACACTAATATAAATTATTATGATAATGCCTAACTTACAAAATAAGGATAGCTTTTATAGACTGCTAGAGGAAAACGACAAGTACATTTATAATTAAGCCAATCTGGATGTCAACTGATTTCACAACCCAGACCATAAAAGCTAGGATGTCTTGGAATAATATATACCAAGCTCTGAAAGAAAATGAACTCCAACCAAGAATATTTTACAAGCAAAATTAAGCTTCAGATGTGAACATGAAATAAAAACCTTCCAGGACAAACAATTATTAAAAGAATTCACAACTAGAAAGCCTCAATAAAATATTTTATGCTGCAGAAATAAAAAATGAGAGTGAAAACCATCAAAGGGAGGAACTGTGATAGGAGAATGGTTAATCAAAGGAGAAACTTATTCAAATTAAAAATCAGAAATAAATCAGAATAATAGGGAATAAAAATTATTTCTCAATAATAACATTGAATGTAAATGGCCTGAACTCATCAATCAAAAGACATAGACTAGCAGATTGGATTAAAAACAAGACCCTATAATATGCTTCCTCCAAGAGATTCATCTCATAAACAAAGACATCCACCGAATGAAGGTGAAAATATAGGAAGAAATGATGTCATTCACATGGATCTCATAAACAAGTAGGCATTTATATCCTCATATCATATCAGACAAACTAGACTTCAAGCCAAAGTTAATCAGAAGGGACAAAGAAGGTCATTTCATACTGCTTAAGGGAATCATACAACAACATGAAATAACAATGATAAATATTTATGCCCCAAATGATGAGCATCTACAGGTTTCAAACAAACACTTCTCAATTTCAAGAATCAAATAGATCACAATACAATAATACTAGGTGACTTTAGCACGCCTTTCTCATCACTAGATAGATCTCCAGACAAAAACTAAATTAATGTTATAGAACTGAAAATAGAATTCATAATTTAGACTTAACAGACATATATAGAATATTTCATCCATCAGTGATTGAATGCACTTTCTTCTCAGCAGCATATGGATCATGTTCTAAAATAGACCGTATCATAGGCCACAAAGCAACTCTAAGCAAATACAAAAAACAGAGCTAATACCTGCATTCTATCAGATCAAAATGGAATAAAATTAGAAATCAATGATAAAATAAAAGTAGGAGTAACTCTAATAGCTGGAGATTAAATAATATGCTATTAAACTATGAATGGATAGCAGAAGAACTAAGAAGTAAAATTAAAAAATACTTAGAATCAAATAGGAATAAGATACAACATTGAAATCTCTGAGAGTTCTAAGTTTACAGCATTGAACTCATTCATTAAAAGAATGGAAAGTCACCAAATAAATAATCCAACATATTTCAAGGTTCTAGAAAAAAAAGAACAGACCAATACCATTTATTTTTAGTGCTGAATAATATTTCATCACCTGGCTATACCACGGTATGTTTATTCATTTACCTACTGAAGGGCATCTTGGCTACTTCCAAGTGTTGGGAAGTATGTATAAAGCTATATAAGCATTCATATACCAATTTATGTTTGGACATATCTTTTAATTAAAATTGCAAGAGGTTCTAGGGATGTGGCTCAGGGGTAGATGCTCTGCCTAGAATGCATGAGGCCCTGGGGTTCGATTCTCAGCACTAAACACACCTACACATATGCACAACAACAAACAAACAAACCAACAAACCAAAAAAAAAAAAAAAACCAAAACAAAACAAACAAAAATCCAAGGGACACAATTCCTAGGTATTGTACTCTGAATCTGGAGTGTCCCCCCAAAAAAGCTCACATGTTGAAACATGGTCCCAAATGTTCAAGGTTCAGATATATGACTTTTAGAAAATTATTGGCTCATGGGAACCCTGATCTCTCAGTTGATTAATTCATTTGATGGATTAATGCACTGATATCTGAAGGGACTACTGGTAGCTAGGACCTGTTGGAAGAAGTAGGTCACTGGGGTGGTGTCTAACTTCTCCCTGGCTGCTGCTTCTTCTCTTCCTCCTTCTCCTCCTTCCTCTCTGTCCTTCCTTGCTATCATGACCTGAGCAGCTTTCCTCAGCCATGTCCATCCAGAGTGTTGTTTCTGCTTTGCAGTCAGCCAACCACAGACTAAATCTCTGAAACTGTGGACCAAAATAATTCTTTCCTCCTCCAAGTTGTTCTTGTCAATTATTTTGGTCACAGTGATGAAAAGCTAACACCCTAAGACACATGGTATGATAATGCTTCATTTTCCAGGAAATCGTCAAACTTTCTTTCAAAGTGGCTATACCATTTTGTAATTCCATGAACAATGAATGATTTCCTATTGCTGCATATTCCCACCAGGATTACCTGTCAGGATTTCCTGTCAGGATTCTAGATTTTGGCCACTCCATAGGTGTGTTGTGGTATCTCCTCACTGTTGTAAATGGTGTCACTATTATATGACCTTGATCACACGTAATGTGGTTATCTGACATCTATTTACTTTCTTTTGTGAGGTATGTGTCAATATTTTGGTATATTTTTGAGTTGTTTTCTTGTTGTTGAGTTTTAAGGGTTCTTTGTATATTTTCATATATTTGCAATCTTTTATCAGATTTATCTTTGGTAATTATTTTCTCCCAATCTGTGGCTTGTCTTTTCATCCTGTTAACAATATCTCTTATGGAGTAGAAAAAATTAAATTTTAATTAAGTCCAGCTTATCAGTTCTTTCTTTCATGGAGCATGTTTTGGTGTTGTATCTAAAAAGTCATTTCTAAACCAAAAGTCAAATCACTTTTCTTTTATACTATTTTCTAGGAGTTTTGTAGTTCTATATTTTGAATTTAGGCCTGTGATCCATTTTGAGTTATTTTTTGTGAATAGTGTGAAGTCCATGTCTAAACTCATTTCTTTAAACATGTGGATGTCTAGCTGTTCTAGTATCATTTGTTGGAAAAACTATCTGTGGTCCATTGTATTTCTTTTGCTCTTTTTTCCAAGATCAGTTAACTATCGGGCTCTCCTTTGAGGTGCTCAGTTCTGTTCCACTGATTTATTTGTGTGTTTTTTGACAGTTACACACCTTTGACCACTGTGGCTTTATAATAAGCTTTGGAGTTACACAATGTCAGTCCTCCAATTTTGATCTTCTTCAATAGTGTGCTGACTATTCTGAGCATTTCAAATTTCAAATAAACTTCATAATCAGTTTGTTGATATCAAACAAATGATTTCCCTTGGGTTTGCATTGAATCTATACATGAAGTTGGGAAGAATGGCCATCTTCATAGGAGACACTTCTTTATCTTTTGTTGGAAAATAAAACTTTTCCCAGAACTCATCAAAAATATTTTAATCTGTATTCCATTGCTCAATATTGAAACTAAGGTTTTGAGACAAAATTCAATTCTCTGCTTCTGCTGCCAGGTGAGACTGGAGTTTCTCCACTTCTGCTGGTGGGTGGGATCTGCACAAGCTGTGGGCCTCTGCAGTGGAGAAGTGTCGCAGCTATTAATGGTGGGCCATGCCCTCCAGTGTTGCGGCAGAGCCCAACAAGTCAACATCAGTTTCTTCTTCTTGTTTTGTGAATTGAAAGAATGAAATCCATAGAGCGGGATGAGTGAGTGTAAGAGTAGAATTTATTGAAGAATAGAAACAGGAAACAGAACTCTTGTAGTGCAATGGGGGACCCAATAGCAAAATTTCTCCACCTGACTCTACTAGTCTAGGAGTATACAAAGCACTTGGGTCATGGGTATTGGTCCAAACTCATGCTAATTAGGGTTTGAAATAAGTGCCAATGATACTGGTTCAAACCTATGCCAATTAGGGTTTGGAAAAGTACTAACCCTATTGATCCAAATTTATGCTAATTAGGTTTTGGAAACATGCTACTGTTATTGATCAACTCCTGAATCCCAATTCCATTCAGGTTTGCCCCCTTCCATTTTCTCACTGCAGGTCAGGAAGCAGAAGATTGAGGTTCTCAGTGATCTATGCTATGCACTTTGTGGATTGGGCTCCTGCAACAGGCTTTCCGTTCAGTGCCCATGCCTCACCACTGGAGGGTGACAGGTCGGTTAGCCTTGGCTCACAGAATCTCAGGCCCACTTCATCTTCATGGCAGGCTCCAGGGAGCTATGGGCCCTGCTTGCTGCTGGTACTTCAACCCACCTGGGCCACCACACTCTGGTGTGCCTCTGCTCTGCTGCTACTTCTCAGCAGGGACCAGTACACCAGCCACAAGGCTTATAGCCCAGGAGCCAGGTCAATATTGTATCCTATTTATACCCTCAGATGCAAATGCAAAAGGAAGTTGAAAACTTATATAAATAACTTTTCATCTTCCAAGTGAGAAAGAAAAGAGAAGAATTGAAAATTAGTGTTAGGGTGAACCAACTTGCAAAATATGCCACAAAGCTGAAAGAGGCCTTGATATAACCTCATACAGGGAGGCTAATAAAAATCATTTATCCCATCAGCATGATCCAAGTATTTCCTACCTCCCTGGAATGCTGTAAAAGTCTTCTCAGTTAGTCATTTGTGACTGTTAAAGTGAACCTGTAAATCATTAGGTTTAAGTGAAATAAGCCAGGCAGAAGAAAATGCCACATAAGAATGGTATTATCAGAAGCTGGGGTGGTTGGGGTGAAGGGTTGGGGAGAGGCTGGTCAAAATATATGCATTTACAATTAATTAGATAGCAGTAATAAGTTCAAAAGGGCCATGATATACGGCATGGTGTCTTTTGAAAATTATGACATGTGCTCTTGAAAAATGCTTAGAGTGGGAGTTAAGTCTTCTCTCCACAAAAGCAATGACTGTGTGAGGCAAAGCATTGCCAAGAAGCTGGATTTAACCTTTCCACAGTGTATGCTTCATGCTATCATGTTGCATACAAAAATCACAACTGTAACTGTTGATTTTAAAATAATAAATACGTTTGAAAAATAATAGCCTTCACAGAACTATTTAAACAGACCCAGGAATAATTCACCATTTCTGCAGAAAGTTAATATTTATGTAATTCTTTATTGTTTTTACTGTTAATGCCAAAGAACTGGTACACACTAGACACTGGGAACACATTTACTAAATGAAAGAATAAATGCCCCCATAAAAAGATATAACTCTTAAGGATTAAAGATGTTCTTTAAAAAGAGATACCTTTCCTAAATATAGATATACCCACTTATTTATTGTTTCCAGAAAGATTCACTAGCTAACGTTAAAATGTTATTTTGATAAATGTTGCAAGAGAGGCAAATAAATATATGAACCTAGTTTCAGTCCCACAGGCATGAATTTTTCAATTGAATTAAAAATAAAAGGACTTATGTATGTTCTATACTAGGTTAAAATTATTGAACTGCAGTCACAGTATCTAAAAACTAAACACAATAATTGTTATCAGAGACAAAAGGAAAAATGAGGAAATGGGAGTTTGGAGGGAGATATTATTCATGAAATAGGGAGGTCAGAAAAATAATTTATGGAAATGGTTGACCCTTAGATCACTTCACAGCAGTTAATAGAATTGTGCATCCCTTCATTTGTGATCATGAGAAATTGGCAACTCTATTAATTCTTGCCAGCAGATACAGTGGTTGTGATTTTATATTGCCGTAAGTTCCAAAGACATGTAGGGAGGCTAAGGGAATCAGAATTTATGGTGTGAGATTGCAGAGAGCAAGAAACTGTATGTTCATTTAAATGAATTGCCTCTCTCAAAAGAGCTTACATTGCTAACAGTTTTAACAGTGAAAAAATAAACATAATGTGTGACCATAAAAATTAAAAGCCATATGTAGTAATAATGGATTGTTAATTAGAACATGGAAGATAAGAGGTGAGATTTAGTATGTGGTGCAGCATTATCAAAGCTTTAGAAGCTGTGTCAGGAGACCATTTTCCCTAGCTTCAGCAGGAGCATTCTCAATAGACTAAGGCAGAATAAACAACTGAACTGGATTTGTGTGAAAATAGATGAATCTGGAAACAAATAATGATTTATATGAGTAATATTTCAGGTTTTGTCATGTAGAAGTTGGTCCTCATTTTCTGTTTTATGAGAACAATTATTTATAATTATTGTGATCCTAACCTGTTTTATTTAGATCAAAATTAGTGTGAATCAAAATTTTCTCCCATTGATTTACAATCTCCCTGAGTTCCTAGACTTGTGATTTTATTACTATGCTTTCTACAGTGTTTCGTCTTTATTGCACATTCTTCTCAAGTCTCATTTCCCCAACATTCTGCCTTTCCCATTCATTCATTCACCAAATACTTATTCCATACCCATTATTGACCATGTATGGTTCTAAACATTGGTTTCATGAGTTTTTTTTTTTTTCATTTTTGTCCAGTTTCTTTACAGTGTATGAATATTTATAAGATTATAAGAGCACACACAAAAGATGGGAGAAGGTGTAACCAGTGAATGTTGAAAGGAAGAGGACTCAGAATTTAACAGTCAATAAGAAGGCAGGATAATGAGACGGAAGGAGTGACAGAGAAACTAAAGATCCTTCTCAGTGTGGAGAGGCATATCTTGAAATACTAATCTTGTCTTTGTATTTTCCTACCCTCTTTTACTCTCACACTTGAACTCAAGAGTTTTTTCTATCCTATGTTATTCTACAGGAGAAATAAATGATTATTTGAAAAATAAATAACTACTTCCTTTTGAGGATAAGTAAGATGTTGCTCAACTGTAAATGAAGATCTCAGTTAATGGAGCCAAACAATTGAGTCCTTCTCCCTGTCTTTACTTTTCTTCCTTTTTTATTTTTTTTGAGCTACATCCTCACCCTACAGTGTTTCTATGTACACAAGAGGCACAAAATCAAAGAAGTGAAGAGTCATTTACTATATAAATGAAAAGTAATGTTTCACAGAGGCACAAGATAGTCAAAACTTCTACAATTGTATGTTATATTGTCTTCTTAGCATAATTGCAAACTTATGCTTTTTAGGAAGACTTGAGACATCTGTTTTTCATGGACAAATTATATCAGCCATGTTCATCTAGAATAGTGAATATTAAATGCAATTTATAGTTCATCATCACACTTTCCGAATATTTGAATTTGACATTAAAATTTGTTTACAGTGACTTTCCCATTTTTGAAGTTATGGCTACAAAAAAGATATTATCATAAAAGTGTTTCAAACAATAGTATATTTTTTTCTACAAAATATTTACATAATCCCTGTAGCATGAGCATTCAGACAACACTTACTTTATTTTCTGCATATATTTTACGCATATGTAACCTATAATTTATCACATTTCTGACTGAACATGCCAGCTAGCTGTATGGAAGAGTTGGTGGGCTAACCAGGGATTGATACAAGTAGCTATTACTCTAAGGTGACTGGGAAAGAAAGTAACATAAACTTCTCCCATGATCACCTAGGACTGGAAGCAACTATCTCTAGTCATTCAGGTCCAAGATAATTTATTCTTCAGCAAGAACTCTATACGTTGAACTTGGAAAGTAATTATAAGTAGTTCTGTACTTGTAGAAAATCAGAAGAAAAAAAGAAGTGGCTAATTGTTGGCCATCTCTCAGATTTGAATATATGTTAAAGTAAGAACCCTTTATTGTACTTAAATAATAGAGCCCTTAATTGTACTTCACTAATAAGAACTCTTTATTGTACTTCACTAGTTGAAAAACAAAATTTTAATACAATGTGAATAACAATAGAAAAAAATATTAATAAATGTGAAGTTGGGACTGTAGTTTAAAACTAGTAATATTACACATATGTTCACTTGAATCGTGCCCTGCTAAAGACTGTTTATTATCCTCCCAATATGTACCTTGATTATTTTGTTTTTCTGGGTGAGCAATCTTTTAACTAAAACAGCTTCGACGTTTTTCTTAAATATTTGAGGGGAAAAGCACATACATACCCTCAAAAAGCAAAGAATAAATTTACATTGTGAGAATAGAGGAAACCAGGTTAAGACAGCCATTGGATGAAGAGATTCAGCAGTTGTGCCCCAGGCTCCCAAAAATGCATGAAGAACTGCAGTGGGTGTTGGTGATTCAGCAGTGTGGCTTGAAAGGATCACAGAGGCAGGTGGATGTCCCAGGCTGCAGAGAGCCGGCTGTTGATTTTTTCAACTTGAGGTTTCTTCTGCCTTTGTAAGAGTGCCTGACAGCTTATTCTCTGAATAAATATTTGCCCAGTGGAATTGAATTGAAATTGAAGATGGAATAATTTCAATCATATGTGACTACAACAAACAGGGTTCAGTCTAGAAAATAAAAATCACACCAAGAATTCAACAGGAGGGTTTTCATATTGGAAACTGGGCAGTAAGGAAGGATGAAAACTGGAATGAGATCCCAAGGTGGATCTGGTGATAACTCCAGGAAGCAGCTTAGGCCTCTAGGAATTGGGGTAAAGCAGAGAAGTGCTGGGGGTTAGAAAAACCTAGAACTGAGAGGGATGACAGGAAGCTTAGAAACACTGGTTCTCCCTGATTCCTATGACCACTATACTAAATGAGGCACTCACAAACTAAACATTTGTAAATGTCCAACATGGTCTGATCTGAGTATGTGCTTCTCATTTTGTTATTTTATCATCATTATTATGTAATCATAAAGAAAACCCGGTTCAATGTGCAGTATGTGGTGCTTAGTAAAATTCCATTCAATATTAATACTCTTAACTTCCTTTTTTTCTAATACTTTTTTAAAAAAAAATTTTATTTTTTGTTTTTACAGACTTCATTTTGATTCATTGCACACAAATGGGGTACAAATTTTCATTTCTATGAATTCTAACCTCCTTTTAATGAAAGTCTACAGTGTGAAATTACATTGTAAGACAATGTGCAGATATTGCTTACTTTTACAATGTTGTAAATATTGATTACATCAATTATTCTGTTTCATATCATATCAGGAAAATTAAAACCAAATGCTCTTTATGAACATTAGTTCATATTAGATATTGTCAGTTTAGCATTAATTTTTCTAATTTGTGAGACCCCAGAATATATAATGCAAGATTCAACCTCTAGTGAATGTAAATATGCCTCCGACCCTCTGTGCTTTTCAACATATTCACTGGTGCATGCTGTGTTTCTGCTTTTTACAAGGCCAATCAATCATAGGCTTTTCAATGTGTCTATTTCCCACATTACGGACTTCTGCAGCAGTAAACTCACACTTTATATCGATATAAAATTCACTTACACTGTAAACAAGGGGCTGTTGAGAAGAAAATCATACAAACAGGTATATGTCTTCTCAGCCCAGATGGTGTTTTCATTTCATTGAGCCAGCTCCTGTCAGCACTATGACAGTCGCATTTGGTAGTTAGGGTAGAAGATAAACCTGCTCACTTCATTAGAGGAGAATATAATATTTTGCTATTCTTTAATGAAAAGATTAACAATGCATGGTTATCATCTAACTACTATAAGGCAAAACCCAGAATTTATCAATGTTAGTGTTGCAATATATTTTCATATATAAAAGCATATAACCAAAACCATTTTTTACACTGTCAACCAATAATGAATGCACACTAAAATATTAGTTTTGACATAAATGCAATTATAAGAACACTTGAAGCTCTGTTCCTTTGTGTTCACACTTATTAATAGACCCCTTTCACATGTAATTTTTTAGACCAATCATCTAGAAAGCTCAGGTTTTATTAAATTTTTTTCTCAATAGGAAGCCTTAAATAGGAGAGTGCTTTCTATTTGAGTGAAGAACACTAAAATTCAACTTAAAGGATATTCTTTTTTTAAAGTAAAAGATGACCCATATATTTATTTTATTCACCAGAAACGTTTTTAATTAGTGTTTTGAATATTCAATTGTTTTATTTCTCAAAATAAATCTGTCAGATAGATACAAACATCTGCTTTATTTCTAGACAGTTCTCAATTATCCACTAGTTTATGAGTTTACTGGAAGGATTCACACATCTCAGCATAAAATTGCACTCATTGTTAAAATTTCTCACAGGAAAGAGGACAATGTAGGACAGTCAGGGTGAACATATACCTATGCTAACATAAGAGAGGTCAAAAGCAAGCTTTCTTGTCTTCCTGTGTGGGGATTTCAAGGGCACATCTTTCTCTCCACATGCACAGTGCCAGGGGATGTGCAAGATGCTTTTGCTCAGGAGAATCCAAAGGAGTCTTGGAGTTAAAGACCAGCTCTGGTGCAAATCCCAAGCTGTGTACCAGGTGCACATAATGAATCTTGAGCTTTGCTTTAAACCTGGTAACATGGTTCATCTTGCTGCACCACTTCTGGTAGTTAGAAAGCCTTCATGACATGTAATCTTGAGAATATTTCAGTAGTTTAATTTTCAATGCTTGACTAAAGGCCATCATGATGAACACAAGCCAGAATTGAGTAACACAGAACTGCTAGGTAACCATTTCCTCTCAAGGGCACAGGGTGGTTTCTAAATAACGTCATCAAGAAACTGGGTGTTTGCCCTTTTCTATCCTGTCCCTCTCAGTGTGCCAGTGGTTCTTTTGTCATGTCACAAGAGGATCCTAGTCCCTGCAATAGCATGTCCTCACTGACACTCCAAAGCAGGAAGGGAGTTGGGGGGACTGTACGTCTGTGCCTCTGACCCTCCAGCTTTGAGACTTTCAGCACAAGCAAACAAAAATAAAAACTTCACAACAACAACAACGACAACAAAAAAGACTCACCATCATGTTTTCCCTTCTTTTAAGACTGAGTCACTTTAACTTTTGGTGACAATTGGTAATGGCTGGTAATGATTGGTAGTCTTGGATATGATATTACAGTGATGATGTCCCCTGTCATGGCAGGTTTTCACGGGATATCTGAATCACACTATGGTTTTGAGAGTTCAGATTCCAGTGTTGGATGGAGGATGGGACAGAAGACAGCTTGTTGAGAAGTTGTTGTGGATGCAACAAAATTCAGAGTTAATCATGTTTACCATTTTGAATATTCTGTGAGTTTTAATAACTAAATGTGGTGTCAGGTATTCAGTAATGATCAGAATCCATACAATAGATATTCAAAATGTGATCTCATTGCAAATTATTGAAGTAATTTTCCAATGCTTTTTTTCCTTAAAATTTCACATTTTACTGCGTTATCTTAATAAAAACAACATGCACTTCCCCAATTGTGTATCTTTGAGTAGCTATTTTGCCTTTCTGAGATGGACAGTGTCTCAGGGAAATGTGAAGTGATGTGTCAGTAATGAGCACATTGGCCAATTACAGTGAATTCCTTTATATTAACTCACATAAGTCCTCACCCTTTTAAGTGCCATGTAAATGCCACCCCTTGTTACAGTGGTCAAGACTATCCATTTTATGTGCATTCTGTTATAATTCTTTGTTTTCTTTATTATACTTTAAATGTATTTTTGGTGAGAACTTGACTAAATTGGAATATTTCTAAGAATCCAGGGAAATTATAGTGTTCCTTGAAAATGGAACTAAAGTCATTCAATAACATGTTTCCAAAATCTTCAACACCAAGGGCCTCTTTTATTATTCTTTCCCTCCTATGCATAGGACAAAATTCATAGTTTGAAAATGTTTAAAACTATTAATTCAACTTCATTTACATAGATTAGAATTAGCCATAAGCAAAAATGAAACAAGTAGATACATATACACTACCAATTAAGACAGTCTGCCATTTATTTACATTGTAGATAGTGAGTCAAAGTCTAAGACTCTGAACCACTTTTTGCTCTTTCAAACCCTTTTCACTTCCTTCACATGTGGCATTGTGCAGAAAATTGCATGTATAAAAATCTTGATTTCTTTGTATACTATATGTGAAATAAAATACATATCTAAAAGTTTATTGATGATGAAACAAGATGAACTTCTGTTTCTCAATCTATTAAACTGCAATATAATGTTAAAACATCTTAATTAAATTTGATTTGTTTGAAATTCATTCCATTTTAATGTTTTTGTTACTTTTTTCTTTGGAAAAAATATATATTATATATTTTATATACCTCCATATGTATTCTTATACTATTTCAACTCCATAATTATATAATTTGAAAAACATAAGCTCATGTATATCTTCAGTCTGGAACTTTCTTTCAAACTCAAGAATTACATTTAGAACAATCTAATTGATCTCCATAATTAAGAACCTAATAAACAACTCAAAGCATGCTCAAAGCAGCACTCAGGATCTTCCCCTTTAAAGAGATTTTCAGGACTTCATTTCTCAATGAATAGAATCCAACTCCATAAATCAAAATTCTAGGAGTTCTCCTTGAAACTTCTGTCACTTTATAACATATATCTAGTAGTGAAATCAATGCTACCTTCTAAATATTTTATGAATCTGTTTATCTCATTTGGTTGCAGAGCTTAGTCCTACAGACCATCACCTCATGCAATATTGACATATCAAAATGCATAATATTACTTAAACTACTTTGCATAAATGATCTGCCTACTAGTCCAGCTTCTCCTCTCCTGCCATACTGACCTTAAATGACTCATTAACCAATCCCTCCTTGTCATCTGTGTCTGTATTCTTTTGGTTTGGAAAGCTCTTCCTTTGTGATTTTTCCACTCAAGTAGCATTCTTTGAATTTTATCATCTTGAAATTTTCCTGTTAACAGTTCTTATACCAACATACATGCCTACCTAATTGTATTCAGACCCCATTATTTTAATGATATATTCATTTGACAATTTGAATAATTCCTTTGTGTTATAAATCCCTGTGCTCCATTTGGTCAGGCAGTTTGTCTGTGTTGGGTGCAATTTCATTTACAAAGATTATGGTATTAAATCATAGATGTAATGTTTATTATTTTGAATAATGAATTGTATAGAAAAATATTTTTATCATAATGGAGTTACTGGTGAACAGGTTTGGAGAAGAAGAGATGTTTGATGCATAGAATTTGAAAAAAATTAATATTTCCTAATTTTGTTACTGGGGAAAAAACTTGTGGTGATACAGAATGTAAAGGACAGTTTTCTAAAGACTATGATTGTCTAATTATGAATTTGCCTTATCATTGTTAAATACCTTGATTAAATAAATTGATACTTGAAGTTCTAGATAAGTAAATAAGTTTTTTTTTTTTTTAAGATGAAAGAAAGAAGGTTTGCGAGGATCCAGAATCCTGTTATGGCCAAACATTCGAATTGAATACCCTAAATTGAATGATGAAGATCTAATCTCAGCATTTCTGAACATGACTGTATTTGTAGGCAGAAACTTCAAAGGCAATTCAGTGAAAATGAGGGTATGACTGATGTCCTTGTAAGAAGGGGAAACTGGACACAAGCAGGGACTCCAGGGAAACACATGCAGAGAGGAGAAATCAGGTGAAGACACAGGGAGAATGTGGCCATCTGCAAGTCAAGGAGAGCTGCACCTTGGTTTTGATCTTGCAGCCCTGTGAGGAAAATTTCTGTTGTTCAATCCACGAGGTTACAATATTTGCTTACAAATAATCAAGAAAAATAACACAACTACCACGTTACAAACTAATTTAGAGAATTACTCCTGCCTTCAGTCCTCTCCTTAAGAGGAAAGGCCAAATTAATGAGATTTATCAACTTTATTCAAGAACAATATTTTACTTATTTCAATCCTTCTGCATTATAAATAACTGGAATAAAACCAAGTATATTCCAAGAAGTCATTATTTCATCATGTAATTAAATAAAAAAATTAAAAGACTAACCTAAATTTTATTTTTTTTTTGTTTTTGCAAATAAGCCTTTATCTTAGAATACACATTCTCAAGGGCACATACTACTGATTAATAATTCAAAGGGTTTAAGAAATTTATATTTTTATAATACCTTTTTATAATCTCATTTTATGATGCTACCACAAATAATTGCTTTATCTAAACCATTTTCCACTTGCTATATTTTGTTACTGTATAAATAAATTGATATGATACCTTGCAATACCTTGGGAATATGTGAAAGTTAGGTGTCAACAGTTTATACATCTACCAATTATAGTAAATCTTATTACCTAACCTACTTCATGATTAACCCCACCTCAATATTAACTAGAGAAGTGATTTCAAGGAGTCTTGGATGTCATAATTTTAAGAAGTTCATCATTCTATTACAATTAATAATTGATGTGACTTTAGAAGTAAAACTCACCACTTTCTCAGTAGAAAAATAAGTCTATAAACATGAAGAAATAATTGGCTTTCACTTGTCACCAAAATATATCCCTGAGGACTCCAAGTGTACGACTTCTACTTGATTTCTTCAATTGCCCTTCTCCTTAAAGATCTTCAACAGAGTCTGCTGTCAACATTGCTCTGTCAGGGTCATTCAGTTCATATTTCTAAATAAGAAACAATTTCAACAAATCATATCTTGCAACGTGCTGAAAACATAAAAAAAGAAAAAATCTGAATATGAAAACCAGAAAATTATCTTCATATGATATTTAATAAATAAGTAAAAGCAATATGCTCTGGATGATGTAAAAGAAATACAGATTTCATTATCAAAACAGGCAAGGTTCAAAATTTGGAATATATTATGTCATTTCAGTATTGAATTAATTGCTACCTGATATGTGTTTGCTAAAGCTGCACTAACAAAGCACACAGACTGGGTGGTTTTGCTAACAGACATTTGTTGTCTCACAGTTGCAGAGGACAAGTGCCTGGATCAATGTGTTGGCAGGATTATTTCCTTCTGAGCCTGGAAAGGGAAGGACCTGCTCCCTGGAAGGCCTGAGCCTTTGCCCTTCACTTCAAGGTGGTCATCTTCTTCTTGGGTCTCTTCCTCTCATGTTTTCTTCCCTCTGATCACATTGCTATGTCTGTATTTTCTCATGATATAAGAATACCAGTCATAATTGGATTAGGAATCACCCTAAGGACCCAGTTCTGACTTGATCTTCCCAACAAAGAGTTCATTTTCTTTTACAGTCACATTTTGATGTCCTTGGGGTTAGGACTTTGATATATAAATGGGAGGGTAAAATTCCATCCCAAAAGCTTACTATGAGTCCTTATAATTTTTAGATTACTTCCACAGGAGAAAATGGAACTGCCTCTGAACTTAATATCATGAACTGAGATCTTGTCTTACGTTTGACCACATTCTAGGAAGAATAGATATCTACTAATTTCAGATGTGTACACTGCTTTCAGAAAATTAAAGTTTTCTACATTATTCAATAATAGACATTGGATAAATACTAAATGAATGATACGACTATTGCTAATCCTCTTCTGCATGCAGCAATTTTCTTAAGCAATAACAGTTTAGAAATCTAGTATACCCATGTGGTGGGTGATTCTTACAGTTTTCCTTTTCAGTCTATTTCTTTAGGCCCTTTCTTTCCATAGGTTATGTTATCTACATTATCTAATTGCTTGCCTGTAATTTTTTCCAGGTTTCAAGCTTACCTACTCAGTTTTCTGCTTTGCTATTTATTTATTCATACAGGCCTTCATGATTTATCGAATGCCCACTAGATTCTAGACATTGTGATGAGCCTGGTTGATGAATAACATCACACTCCCTATTCTTAAGAAGTCCAAGTCTAATGGATGAGAAAAAGAAGAGACTAATGATGACAATGTAACACTTAAGTGCTGAATAGAAAGTGCACGTTCAGAGAATGCAAACAAGTTCTGCTTTGGGCTCTTAAGAAAAGTTTCATTTAAAAAGGCTTCTCCAAGGAAAATGCAGATTTCACCTGACAGAAACAGTATGAATGGGAGAGGGTTTATTAGATTTGGGGAAACACAATGAAAAAAAAAAAAAAGAATATCTGAGTTAGAAAAATATTCAAGAATAATTGTTTATCATATACAAGGAGCAGGGAGGGATTTGGATTGGAAAAGAATAGAATGGGAATTTTAAGAAAGGAGGGTGGAGAGGACAGCGTCCTGATCTTTGTGGCCCTGTGAGTTCTTTGGCTCTAGATCTTAGTTGTACCCAATTGCAAAAGAAAACAGACAGAGTCGACAATTTCCATATCAAAGTTTCTTTTAGTTCTCTTAGATCCTATAAGATTAAAAACACTTGAAGCAAGAGAAAGTAAAACTATTTTTTTCTTCAAGATCTTCGTTTTATTTCTGGCTCATCATGGGAATTTAATTAATGTACTAATTGCAGGTCTCATTATATTCTTACATTCTCTTAAACTATTTTCTAGACTTACCCAAACAAAAACATGCACAAAAAAATTGTAAACCATTTTAAAAATAAATGAAAATTTATATTATGAGATTTTTTTTACTTAAATACTATTGATCAGAAGTATATGGGAAATTGGATTTGTTTCTAGATTTCCACACACACATCTACTCCTAATATATTTTTTAGTAGAACATGTGATATGTCTGACTTAAATAGGGCATTCAGCTGTAATTGACTATAAAAATGACCGTGGTGACATTTTTCATGTAGACATTGAAAAATGCCTCCTGAAAGGTCTATATTAAGTAATACGAAACTATTCAAAAATACATATTTAACTAATGTTTGTAGTAATGTCACCATATGCTGAGGATACAAACACTATTAAGATAAGGGTGCTATCTTCCAGAAGCATTGGGTAGTCTGCTAGCGAAGATAGGCACATAAATATATTATTGCAATGTAATGGAATAAGTCCAGAAAGAAGTTTTTCAAATATATTATGTTATGAATTATTTTTTATTACCTTATCTTTAACTTATAGCTCGCTTCTGTTGTGTCTTCTGTTTTCCTATTCTTGTTTAAGTGTTGCTGCATATTTTAAATCTGGGAGAGCACCATCTCCACATAATGAAAACGGAATAGAAACATGCTAGAAAGCTTAGTTACAGCCAACAACTCTTTAAAGCTGCAGTAATAAGGAGCACTGTCTTTTAGTACTAAGGTAAGTCTTTTTGGTGCTTCCTTTTCCTGAGTGATCATCATCTCTAATGATGACAGAGCTGACCTGTCACCTGGATACTGAAGCTCTGTTACGGCGGTGACTGTTGCATTCCTGGTCCACCATCACTACTCACTAACCAACCTTGGTGTGACACTGAGCTCTTCTTAAAGCTTCTGAAGAAATAAAATCTTATCAAAGCTATCTCAATGAAAAGTTATTTCTAGTTCATGAGCCTTAACAGAGAAATAAGACTGACAATGACACAGCCCTGGGTAAATCTTTGTTAAACATCCTTCTTGTTTTCCATAGAGTCATCCAGCAACAGGGCTTTTGTTCTCAATTCCTCTCCCAGGGAAAGGCTGTTTCCTTTCTTCTCCTTCCTTCTTTATTAATTAGTTTGTACCAAAATATCCGAGAAAAACAATAGTGGAAACACTAACAGTAGAAAAGAAGACATTTCCTTGGTGGCTATGTAAAATATGACCATTAAAGAATTTGCCGTCTTCTCCAGATCCATGTGGAAACAATCATCATGAACACAGTGTGTATCATTTCTAAGTTGGTCCAAATGTAAATGGCCATTCATACCAACACATAATACATTTAATACACATAAATACGAGCTCAGAGCACACATTATTCTTCATTCTTCTAATTCAACTCTAGACACACAGTTAGGAAGTCTTTCTATATCAACTACATAACTAACATGATCATTTTAATAAGCTCTTTAGTGTTTCATTATGTGGAATAGGTATTTCATATGTGCCATACTCTCTCTTACACACACACACACACACACACACACATATTCATGAATGTATGAATTAATACCTTTTTTGACAGAACTTTTATTCACTTAATTCTTCTGTATGAATTTTGAGTACCATTCATGTAAACTTATATCCATGAAAAGCTCAAAATTCATCTTTGTAATAAAGCCAATCTCCTTCCAAAATTAATTGAAATATTTGCTATGCCATTTTATCTATATTAAGAAAAAGTATCTTTAAATTTTATGAAGAAGGATTTGGTGGAAATATGTTTTTTTGAATAAAAATGACAATAAATTAGAGACTGTAAAAAATTATTTTTTACCTATATCCAAGTCAATTCATTTATCTCCTAAGGGCCTTAATTTATGTGTATGGACACTTTTAAAATTCCTTTACTCTTGTCCTAATATTACTTTTAATGTGTATGCTAGCCTGTTTGT
Organism: Glaucomys volans; assembly: GCA_020662805.1. Taxonomy (NCBI): domain Eukaryota; kingdom Metazoa; phylum Chordata; class Mammalia; order Rodentia; family Sciuridae; genus Glaucomys; species Glaucomys volans. The sequence goes on from JAJEJO010004732.1 coordinate 182,071, forward strand.
CCCATCTCATTGTCATGATTTAAATTCATAATCTATGAATGGGACTTTAAAAGTTTTAAAGATTGAAATATATCTTGTATTAGTATTTTCATATAGAAATACACATATATATCTATATAAAATATTAAATTGTAATAATGCCACATCAAATATTTTAATGTTCATTTGAGATTCCAAGTTCATTTGATATTTTGTTGTTTGACACTAGATTTACCTCTATGTCAGCTGATATTTGCAAGGTATACCCTTCTGTCATTCAAACTCTAGAAAGACCAATTAATATTGTACAAATGTTTTAAAACATTTGAATATGGACAGACTCATGTCTGTGCATACTCTCTTGTCTTATAGTACTCACTATTTCCCTGTGGTCTCTCATTGCTAACAGATCCTTTACATCCTTCCTTAACCCTCTCAGATTCAATTAGGTGTCACTTGTTTCTGTCCTACCACACTATACATACTCCTGCACAGTACATAGCCAATTGCTTTTTAATGATTGATGTTGATGTCTTGTATGTTAGAGCAGTTGGAATATGATTCCTATTTTGTACATTTTTGCAATCTCCTTGATACGTAATAAATGTTTACCTACTGAATTAAGTAGAAAAATATTTTAAATTTGTTCTGTGTGAATTAAGGCAGTTTGACAACATTGGACAGGAACAATAACAAAGCACATTTTGATTCAATATAAGACAACATTTCGAACAATCATAGCTAATAATAGAACAGGTCACGTTGAATGGTAATGAGTTCCAAATTACCATAGATATCCCATGTATGAATAAATATTAGTAACTCTAGAGAAGTTTTATTCATTAGACAGAAGTGTGAAATGGATGCTTTCAGTACTTCTTTTCACTCAAAGGGTCTATCTCTTGATATTGCTAAAACTAGCATATAATTATATAATTTGTTCAGATAAATCTCCCCATATTAATTGCCCAAACAGCTTAGTTAAACTGAAAGTAGATTAGCTTCATTTTCTACACAAGGCAACTGAAGAATATTGGAGTTTAAAAAACCATTGGAGTAGAATGGGACCGAAACAAGGATTACCAAATTCAAAGAACAGAATTCTTTCTGTTAGGCTATAGTCATTAACCCAAAAGAATACAGAGCTGTGACTGCATTCATGGGAAGATAGGTCCTTTAAAGTCCTTGCAACACAGGACAGCTCTCTTGGCAATAGCAGTGAGCATGCTGAGTCCTCACAGGGACAGATGGATTTGATGACAGCAATACTGCATAAAGGCTTTTATTAATAGCCTTTATTTTTAGCCTAGCATATGCTATTCTTGTCTAAATGTTTAATCGTTTTGGAAACTTCCTATTTTATCCCTTGTAATATCTTGTTGGAAAAAACTTCAGTTAAATTATATATTGCTCTATAAAAGATCACAATGGTATAGTGACCTCTGAGTATCCCAGATGAAAGAGTGCTAGATTGTATGTCAGCCTTGGTTTTCCCAATGCTACTACAGAGATCACAGATTAAAACAGAAGATGAGGCAACAGGCATTAAATCTGTTAAATTATCACCAGACTGTACATAAAATTAGATTACATAGAGCTATCATAAATATAGTAAGAATGTGAAAACACAAGGCACTTAATTTCCTTCCTGTAAGTGCAATGAATTACCTGAACTTCAGAACATCATTTATAATCATGGCATTGATGACTACATGACATGGTTGCCTTTCACAGTTATTTGCAATACTTCACGGCAGCCCACAAAGTACAACTTCCAGGTCACGGAAAATGTGATAATTGTGAAATATAAATTAAAATGAGGTTTAGACAGTTACAGATAGTCATTAACTTCTGTCTTTGTATCTTATCTAAGCTTTTATTTATCCTCTTTTGAATGCTTCTTTGATTGTTTTTCTAAGCAAGCTTAATTGCAGAATGACCCAGTTGTTATTTTTAAATACATCAAAAGAGAATATTATTCCATGAGCCAGTTTCTAATTCTAGTTCTTTCTCTAATTAACTATCATCTTTTTACAAGTCCCTTTTGCTCAGTTATATAATAGGAGGGCTAAAATAGATAGATTCTATTGTTTCCCAACTTTCTATATTCTTCAAATATGTGAATCTAAATATAATTGCTTTTATTAACATTTAGAAAAATATATATTAAACACAAAGATTAACCATATAAATTAAAATTAAGGATGTGATAAGGGAAGAACAGTAGAATGAATCTGACCTAACTTTCCTGTGTACATATATGAATACACCACAGTGACTCTCACCATTAGGCATGTCCACAAGACACTAATTAAACAACAACAACAAAAACTATGACAGGTGAAAGAGGGAAAGGAATATGGGAGGAGGAGGGAAGGGAAGAGAAAGTACTGGTGACTAAATTAGAGTGAACTGTATTCCATGTTTTATAATTATGTCAAGATGAATCCTAATGTTATGTGTAACTAAAAAGAACCAGTAAAAAAGAAGGTGAAATGTTGTGCAGTTATGTGTAGATGTGAATTAAATTGCATTAAATTGGTGTCATAAAATCAATTCAGTTTTCTATATTAAAATGTTTTCATGCTGATAATTTAAAAATACAATATAAGTGAATAAAAAAGAAATAGTATTTGAAATTTAATGAAAATCTCAACACATAAAACTGGTACAATCATGAGGATTTGACCATAAATTGTGTAGTCCCCATGGTCTTGTGAGTAAGTAAAAGTGATTTGGTGTTGATGCTTAACATAAAGTTAGAGTAAATTCTAGGCTACATTCATCACTACTTTAAATACTTAATACTTTTATATTTATATGCATGTATTTTAGGGGAGAGGAGAGAGATTAGTAATGAGTATAGAAGAGGAATTTATGAAAGCTTATGTAATATGTTTTCCAGGTAATTATGATACTATGAGTCAATAAAGATAAATAAAACTCCAGTCATCTAGGTTACCATGTACCCTCTATATAAGAAAAGAAAATGTTAGGCCAGTAAGTGATCCACCTGATTCTATTTCTCATTATAAATTATTATATCTTCTTTCTGCATTTATGTATTTTTGAATAACATTTTAAGCCTCATTACTGTCACCTCCAGAACATTAACAGTAAAAAAATTGAAATACTCAATGATGGTTGTAAAACTTGGATGACATTGATACCAAAGGGTAAATTCCCTATTCCTGGATTAATCTGGATTATTCTGACTGAATAGCTAAGATTCCAAAATTTCATGTGAAATGCCTTAAATTTACATTTGAACCTTTGACTTTTAAAACTGAGTGAGGGAGGACGAAAATAAAGACAACATTGTTGAAATCTTCATGTCACCCAAAGTAATCTATGGATTAAGTGCTATCTCCATCAAAATCTAAATAACAGTCTTTGCAGAAACAGAAACTATGATCCTAAAGTTCATGTGGAATCACAAGAGACTTCAAATGGCGAATAAGTTCTTTAAAGAAAAGCCAGGGGGAAGGGATCATACTTCCTGATTTGAAAATTATGCAAGTATCATATAGTTAAAACAGCATGGTACTGACATAAAGACAAACATATAGATTGATTAACAGGAAAAGTTAAGAAATAAACCAGTCCATAAACAGTTAAATGATCTTTGCCCAGCATGCCATGAACATATATCTTTGTCTTCAACCAATGTTGCTGGAAAAACCGGATATCAATATGCAAGGTAATGATTTGGACTTTGACCTCATACTATACACAAAATTCCACTCAAAATGAATTAAAAGATTAAAGGTAAGGTCCGAAACTATAAACTGTTTGGAGATAACAGGGTAAAGCTTCTTGAGACTGGTTTTGGTAATGATTTCTTAGCACAGGAAATGAAAGAAAAAAAGAGTGTATAATACCCTAAACACTTTAGCACAGAAAGGAAGCAATCCACAGAATAAAACGTCAATCTACAGAATGGTTGAGAATATTTTCAACCATGTATCTGATAAGGAACTAATATCCAAAATATATAAGAAACTCCTGTAACTCGATAGCCAAAAAATAAGCCTGTTGAAATGCAGTGAAATATGTGACAATTTCTCAGAAATTGAATTCAAATGACCAATAGGTAAGTGAAAAAGTGTTTGACATCATTAATCATGAGGGAAGTACAAATCAAACTGAAATGAGATAGCACCTTATACCTGTTAGAATGCTATGATTACAGAATAAAAGTTAGCAAGCATTTGTGAGGATGGGAAGGAAAAGGGATGCATCCATACTCTTAGTAGGTACATAAAATGGTAGATACATTACGGGAAATTGTATAGACATTCTTCCAAAAATCGAAAGAAGAGCTACCATATGATCCTGCAATATTATTTCTAAGTATAAAGAAGCAGATCCTGAAAGGGATCTATCCACACTCCCATGTTTATTGTAGAATTATTTATAATAGCCAAGATATGGAATCAATTCAAATTTCTGTGGATAGATGAAAAGAGAAAGAAAATGTAAAATATTCATATAATATAATATTGTGCATCCTTAAAAGGGGTCATGGGGACATGCCCTAGGGGAACAAATCGTATTCCTGACTCATTCTTTTCTTTCTACATGTCTCTGTCTCTGTCTTTTTCTCTCTTTGCTTCTCAGCTGCCACAAAATGAAGAGCTTTTCTCTGCCATGCTTTTCCACCATGATGTTCCTGCCTTAAAGCCAGCTACCATGGATTGAAATCTCTGAAACTGTAAGCCAGGATAAATCTTGCCTTCTCTAAGTTGTTTTCTCAGGTATTTGTCACAGGACTGACTTATACAACTACCCTGGTGTTTTTTATGGGTCTTCCTATATATTTTCTTCTAATTAGACTTTCAAAGTAAGTTCTAAAAATCTGTATCCTTTTGTTACCTTGTCTGATTAAGCAACTGTTCAACTGTCTTACATATCTATGGAAAATACATTTGCAATTAAAATGTTAAGAAATTCTTGGCTTACTAGAACAGGAATAGAGCTATGAATTGGCTATCACTGTTAATGTTCACAAAAATTTATGGACGAGAGGTATTATTGATATTATTTTTCTTTTTTGTATTAATGCTATGTGGAAGATTTACTTCTCTCCAGAACTAATTGAATTACCTGAATTTTCCCATAATTCAGAATAATAAACGTAATGACAACTAGAATATTTTGATATATATAAGCCTAATATATCTAAACAAATCATAAACATACATACCTGAATTTTAATGAGCTGCTGAAGCTAAGTAGAATATAAAAACATTCACCCATTCAAAGGCATACATTAAAAAGAGGGGGAAACAAATGACATTTGGCTAATCAATAGTAGAATTATATAAAGCAGAAGGGCAATGAGAAAGAATAATAATGAGTTGTTTATTTATTAAGGAAAAGGAATAATATCCTTTTGGAATTAGGCTTAATATTTCCAAACACTGGAGGAATTATTTCCTAGAAACAGGCTACCCATTAAAAGATTTAATAGTGGGAAATGGTTTTGCCATAAATAAAAGATAAGTATTTGAGAACATACACAAGTTTAACTTGATTACATAATGTATACATGTACTGAGGCATCACATGGTACCCTACTAATCTAATGTCGAATGTATCTGTTAATAAATTGACTTTTTATTTATTTATTTTTTTATTTACTTATTGATTCATTGAACACAAATGGAATACAGCTATTGTTTCACTGGTTGTACACAAAGTAGAGTCACACCATCTGTGCATTCATACATGTACACAGGGCAATGGTATCTGTCACACATTCTGTTATTATTTTAACCCCCCACCCCGCCCTCACCCCTCCCTTCCCTCTATGCTATCTATCTTTCCTCCATTCTTGCCACCCTTCCCCCCCCGCATTATGCATCATCATTCATTTATCAGAGAGACCATTCGGCCTTTGGATTTTGGGGATTGGCTGATCTCACTTAGCATAACAGTCTCCAACATCATCCATTTACCTACAAATGCCATAACTTTATTCTTCTTTATGGCTTAGTAATATTCCATTGTATATATATACCACAGTTTCTTTAGCCATTCATCTATTGAAGGGCATCTAGGTTGATTCCATAATCTAGCTATTGTGAAATGAGCAGCTATGAACATTGATGTGGCTGCATCACTGTAGTAATCTGATTTTAAGTCCTTTGGGTATAGGCCAAGGAGTGGGATAGCAGGGTCAAATGGTGGATCCATTCCAAGTTTTCTAAGGAATCTCCACACTGCTTTCCAGAGTGGCTGCACCAACTTGCACTCCCACCAGCAATGTATGAGTGTACCCTTTTCCCCACATCCTCTCCAACACCTGTTGTTGACTGTGTTCTTAATAATAGACATTCTAATTGGGGTAAGATGAAATCTTAAGGTGGTTTTGATTTGCATTTCTCTTATAATGAGGGATGTTGAACATTTTTTCATAAATCTGTTGATTGCTTGTAGATCTTCCTCTGTAAAGTGTCTGTTCATTTCCTTGGCCCATTTATTGATTGGGTTATTAGTGTTCTTGGTGTAAAGATTTTTGAGTACTTGGTAGATTCTGGAGATTAGTGCTCTATCTGAAGTGTGTGTGGCAAAGATTTTCTTCCACTCTGAAGGCTCTCTCTTCACATTGCTGATTGTTTCCTTTGCTGAGAAAAAGCTTTTTAGTTTGACTCTATCCCAATCATTGATTCGTGCTTTTATTTCTTGCGCTTTAGGAGTCATGTTAAGGAAATCTGGTCCTAGGCCAACATGATGAAGATTTGGACCTATTTTCTCTTCTATTAGGTGCAGGGTCTCTGGTCTGATTTCTAGGTCCTTGATCCACTTTGAGTTGAGTTTTGTACAGGGTGAGAGATATGGGTTTAGTTTCATTTTGCTGCATATGGATTTCCAGTTTTCCCAGCACCATTTGTTGAAGAGGCTGTCTTTTCTCCATTGCATGTTTTTGCCTCCTTTGTCAATCATGAGATACCTGTATTTATGTGGGTTTGTCTCTGTGTCCTCTATTCTGTACCATTGATCTACCTGTCTATTTTGGTACCAATACCATGCTGTTTTTGTTACTATTGCTCTGTAGTATAGTTGGAGGTCTGGTATTGTGAAACTCCCTGCTTCGCTCTTCTTGCTAAGGATTGCTTTAGCAATTCTGGGTCTCTTATTCCTCCAAATGAATTTCATGATTGCTTGCTCTATTTCTATGAGGTCCGTCATTAGGATTTTAATTGGAATTGCATTGAATTTGTATAGCATTTTTGGAAGTATGGCCATTTTGACAATATTAATTCTGCCTATCCAAGAACGTGGGAGATCTTTCCATCTTCTCAGATGCTCTTTAACTTCTTTCTTTAGTGTTCTGTAGTTCTCAGTGTAGAGGTCTTTCACATCTTTTGTTAGATTGATTCCCCAGTATTTTATTTTTTTTTTGAGGTTAATGTGAATGGAGTAGTTTTCCTAATTTCTCTCTCAGAGGATGCATCACTTATGAATAAAAATGCATTAGATTTATGACCATTAATTTTATGTCCTGCTACATTACTGAATTCATTAATGAGTTCCAGAAGTTTTCTGGTGGAATTCTTAGGGTCTTCTAAATAGAGAATCATGTCATCAGCAAATAGGGATAGTTTGGTCTCTTCTTTTCCTATTCGTATTCCTCTAATTTCTTTGGTCTGTCTAATTGCTCCGGCTAGAGTTTCAAGAACAATGTTGAATAGTAGTGGCGAAAGAGGGCATCCCTGCCTTGTTCCAGTTCTCAGGGGGAATGCTTTCAATTTTTCTCCATTTAGAAAGATGTTAGCTGTGGGCTTAGCATAGATAGCCTTTACAATGTTAAGGAATGTCCCCACTATCCCTATTTTTTCTAGTGTTTTGAGCATGAATGGGTGCTGTATTTTATCAAATGCTTTCTCTGCATCTCTGAAATAATCATGTGGTTCTTGACTTTAAGTCTGTTGATGTGGTGAATTAAGTTTATTGATTTCTGGATGTTGAACCAACCTTGCATCCCCGGGACGAAACCCACTTGATCATGGTGCAGTGTCTTTTTAATATGCTTTTGTATGCGGTTCGCTAAAATCTTGTTAAGAATTTTTGCATCTATGTTCACTAGAGATATGGGTCTGAAATTTTCTTTCTGTGATGTGTCCTTCTCTGGTTTTGTCATCAGGGTGATATTAGCTTCATAGAATGAGTTTGGAAGGGTTACCTCCTCCTCTATTTAGTGAAATACTTTGAGGAGTATTGGAATGAGCTCTTCTTTGAAGGCCTTGTAGAACTCCACTGTGAATCCATCTGGTCCTGGACTTTTCTTTGTTGGTAGGCTTTTTATGACTTCCTCTATTTCTTTGCTTGAAATTGATCTGTTTAAGTTGTATATGTCCTCCAGATTCAGTTTGGGTGGCTCATATGCCTCTAGGAACCTGTTGATGTCTTCCATGTTTTCTATTTTGTTGGAGTATAATTTTCAAAGTAGCTTCTTATTATGTTTTGTATTTCAATTGTGTCTGTTGTAATATTTCTATTCCCATCACGAATTGTAGTAATTTGGAGTTTGTCTCTCCTTCTTTTCGTTAGCGTGGCTAAGGGTTTATCAATTTTGTTTATTTTTTCAAAGAACCAACTCTTTGTTTCGTCAATTTTTTGAATTGTTTCTTTTGTTTCAATTTCGTTGATTACAGCTCTGATTTTGATTATTTCCTATCTTCTACTACTTTTGGTGATGATCTGTTCCTCTTTTTCTAGGGCTTTGAGCTGTCATCGATTTGTTGACTTTTCATTCTTTTATTAAATGCACTCCCTGCAATGAACTTTCCTCTTAGCACTGCTTTCATAGTATCCCAGAGATTTCGATATGTTGTATCTTTGTTCTCATTGACCTCTAAGAATCTTTTAATTTCTCCCCTAAAGTCTTCTGTTATCCATGTATCATTCAATAGCATATTATTTAATCTCCAGGTCTTGGCGTAGTTTCTGTTTCTAACTTTATCATTGATATCTAATTTCATTCCATTATTATCTGATAGTATACAAGGTAGTATCTCTATGTTTTTGTATTTGATAAGAGTAGATTTGTGGCATAACATATGGTCTATTTTAGAGAAGGACCCATGAGCTGCTGAGAAGAAAGTGCATTCACTTTTTGATGGATGGAATATTCTATATGTGTCTGTTAAGTCCAAATTAGTGATTGTGTCATTGAATCCTATGGTTTCTTTGTTCAATTTTTGCTTGGAGGATCTGTCCAACGGTGAGAGAGGAGTGTTAAAGTCTCCGAGTATTATTTTTTTTTTGGTCTATTTGATTCCTGAAATTGAGAAGGATCTGATTGACATACATGGATGCACCATTGTTTGGTGCATAAATATTTATGATTGTTATGTCTTGCTGATTTATGCTTCCTTTAAGCAGTATGAAATGTCCTTCTTTATCCCTTCTGACTAACTTTGGCTTGATGTCTGCTTTATCTGTAATGAGAATGGAAACCCCAGCTTTTTTACTTAGTCCATGTGCATGGTATGTTTTTTCCCAACCTTTCACCTTTAGTCTGTGGGCATGTTTTTCTATGAGATGAGTCTCTTGAGGGCAGCATATTGTTGGGTGTTTCTTTTTAATCCAATCTGCCAGTCTATGTCTTTTGATTGATGAGTTTAGGCTGTTTACATTCAGGGTTATTATTGAGATATGACTTGTATTTCCCGTCATTTTAGCTTTTTTTGGGTTTTTGCTTAACTTTGTTTCTCCTTTGATTGACTCTTTCTTTAGGGTAGTTCCTCCCCATGGTGACTGAGATTGTTATTTTTCATTTCTTCCTCTTCGAATATTTTGTTGAGAATGTTCTGTTGGGGCAGGCTTTCTCTTTGTGAATTCTTTAAGCTTTTGTTCATCATGGAAGGATTTTATTTCGTCATCAAATCTGAAGGTAAGTTTTGCTGGGTATAAGATTCTTGGTTGGCATCCGTTTTCTTTCAGAGCTTGAAATATGTTGTTCCAGGCCCTTCTTGCCTTTAGGGTCTGGGCTGGAAATCTGCTGATATCCGTATTGGTTTCCCCCTGTAGGTAATCTGCTGCTTTTCTCTCGCAGCCTTTAAAATTCTATCTTTGTTTTGTATGTTAGGTATTTTCATTATAATGTGCCTTGGTGTGGATTTGTTGAATTTCTATGCATTTGGTGTCCTGTAGGCCTCTTGTAATTGATTTTCCATCTCATTCATCATATTTGGGAAATTTTCTTATATTATTTCATTGAACAGATTGTTCATACCCTTGGTTTGTATCTCTGTGCCTTCCTCAATCCCAATAACTCTTAAATTTGGTCTTTTCATGATGTTCCATATTTCTTGGAGGTTTCATTAATGATTCCTAACCATCTTCTCTGTTTGTTCGACTTTGTTTTCAAGATTAAATATTTTGTCTTCCTTGTCTGAGGTTCTGTCTTCCAAGTGATCTATTCTGTTAATTATGCTTTCTATTGAGTTTTTAACTTGGTTGATTGTTTCCTTCATTTCCTTGTTTCCTTCAAGGATTTCTGTTTGTTTTTTTCTCAGAACTTCTATCTCTTTATTGAAATGATTTCTTGCTTCCTGCAATTGCTCTATTAGCTGATTATTCATAGCCTGAATCTGCTCTCTCGTCACCTCATTCTCTTCTTGGATCATTTTAATTATGAACATTCTGAACTCCATTTCTGTCATTCCTTCTACCATGCTGTCTTTGGGATCTCTTGATGTACCATCTCGGTTTGTTTGGGACACTTTCTTCCCGTGTTTTCTCATGCTGCTCATGTATCTTCCCCTCTAGTAGTGCAAATCAGAGGGATTGCAATTTCCCTGTAAAGACTTAGGGCATCCCTGCACATTTCCAGTAACTCACCAGATGTTTGAGAGGTGCTTGATCAAGTGGTGACCCAAGATAGCTGCTGTCTCACAACCTACAGGTTGGGAATGATCAATGCTTCTGGGCAGAGGCAACCAGGAGACGCAGCACCGTGGCCCTGGAGCCACAGTGCTGTGTCCCAGCGGGAAGGGCTGAGCTTAGGTCCGAGGGCTCAGACAGCTGAAGATGGAGTCTCGCTGCCAGGGACGCTGCAGAATGGCGCTGACCGGGCCCAAATTCCCCGCTGGAGCTGGCAAGCATCTCTGCTCTTGGCCAAATCTCACCTGGAGCTCTAAATTGACTTTTTAAATAGTAGGGATAAGTTCAGTGCTATGTTCACATTTCCACGTATGTATCATTATGACTTTAGTTCATGACATGCACCTTAAATTTCAGAATAATCTTATGTACGAAAATGTATTGTGACATACAGCTTTACATGTGAGTTGCAGAACAATGTGATACAACATGATAGGATGGAGCCAGTACTAGTTTTGGGAGAAAAAAATCAAAGATGAAGCCTTGAATCTTATGTTTATTAGTTAAATTCAACTAGTAAATCCATACACTTTTCAGAGTGGATAGTTCTACCATCCAGAAATGAGCACAATGATATTCTTACCTCAGTCACATGTAGTGATTATTAAAATAAAATGGAATAATTATATGGAAATAGCTCATTATGATGCAAACCACCATATAAAACAATGTTTTGCTGGTAATTTGAAAAGTGCTTTCTCCTCTTCACAAATACTATCACTCATCTCTCTAAAATAGCCAAAATAGTACTATATTTATTTTTAATTTAAGGAATACAATTTAATGTTGCTTTGATTATCAGGATGACAGACAATTCTAATGAATTCTTCAGTTAATGTGTTAGTCCATTTGGCTTGCTGTAAAAAATCCCAGAGTGGGTGACTTATAAACAACAGAAATTTATTTTTCACAGTTCTAGAGCTGGGAAGTCCAGGATCTGGACACTGGCAAATTCTGTGTGTGGCAAGGGGCGGATTCCTGGTTCCCGAAAGAACTCCCTGTTGTAACCTCACATGGCAGAAGGGGGAAGGGGGCACCTTCAGGTCTCTTCTTTAATCCCACTCTCAAGGCCTTTTCCCTTTAGATTTAAGTAAGCTCCTGAAATCCCCACTTCCAATCCCGTTACATAGGGGATTTGGGTCAGGTACGTGAATTTTGAGTGTGACAGGTTATGGCTATTAGGGCAGACATGTGCCTTCCTCGGGACCACAGGTATTCTTCAAGAAATCACTTCCTGGTTTCCATGTTTATTTTCTACATTTTTACGTCAGTACTCATTGACCTCTCTGTGAGGACTTTCTGAACTCCTTTAACTAAAGGCAGTAGAAAAAAAAAAAAAATATATATATATATATATGCACATATATATATAATTTGCATCATTATCTTTTCTTTTATCATTGCATTTGCTACTATCTAGTAAATTACTTATTTGACTTATTTTATGTTTATTTTCTGTCCTACATAGGTCTAATTTAGAAAGGATTTACATTTTGATTTTTGTTCCAGCTTTTAACCAGTACCTGTGACAGCAAAGGACACAGAATAGGTGTTAAATATATTTGAAAGAAAGAGCAATTTATTCTTCATATAGGGAACCATGAATGAAGCTGTCAGTTCAGAAAATATTTTAAAGCATAGTTATCATTTGATGCAAGACAGAGACTTTTTAATGACGTTAATGAAGAGTTTCAGATATAGATATAAATTGAGAAATATGTGATGCAGTGCAGGGAAGATGATGACCCAGAGATGAACAGAAGGAGTACACACACCTTCACTGCAAAGACGCATTTACAGACTCATTTCAATTTCCATTCCTTTCTGCAATAACCACAGCACAGACAAAATGCATCACAATAGTTTACATGATACTGGACATCAGGCAAGGAGGCACAGTGATCACTGTGGAACAGGAAACAATGGAGCTCAGTCCTGTCATTGCAGTACAATCCACTCCCGAGGGGAAGCCCACTCCCTTATTCAGTAGACACCTTGACTTTAGGAGTGTTTATATTTCAGGGTGAGTACCCAGGGAAAAGCACAGAACAGGGGAAACTCTACAAAGGGTAGCAAAAAATCCTTCTGGGATCTAACTTAGTACTCATCAGCATGAGTGGATGGAAACGGGGGAAACAATAGTGTGAGTTTTCCTGAAACATACACTGTTAAAACTGGGGAAAGAAATTAGCAAACCCAAAATGAGAGCAGGACATTTAGATATCTATTTTTCAAAAAGTTATGGAAGATGTAAGGAGGAGATCAGGAAGGGAATCTTGAAATCAATTAACATGTCCTAAATGACTTCTGTAAAACACTTCACCCAACAAAACATTGCACACATTGTTTTTTCCAACAAAAATTTGTCAACTTCTAACTATACTGATCAGTCAATATTGCATGACAATGGTAGCACAGGCATTGAGGGGCAATACAAACTGCTGTAAGACCTTTGTACTACAAATAGGACAGAGCAATTCCAATTGAAGAGGGACTATAATACAGGTGTATATTACAAATCCTTAGGCAGGAAGGTAGAAAAGAGAAACATTTAGCCTTGGTGGCTATGTTCATTTTTTAAATTATAATTATAAATACAAAATTGTGTACATATCTCAAAGTGTGTCAGATTGTATGATTCAATCATATGCAGTTTTTGTTATATCTTAAGAGTTTTTTAGTGTTGTACCTACTTAGAAATTAGCATGCCTCTCGAAATAATGAAAACTTTTATTTGAATATTTATTCTTGTTATTGAGTTTCTTTAGCCAGAGATCGTTCTACATTTTTGGTTCTGAATAAATTTCCGGACCTAAAGACATGTCAACTGTTATGGTTTGGATGTGAGGTGTCCCCCAAAAGTTCATGTGTGAGACAATGCAAGAAGGTTCAGAGGATAAATGATTGGGTTGTGAGAGTCTTAACATAAACAGCGAATTAATCTTCTGATAGGGATTAACTGGTAACTAAAGGCCAGTTGGGTATAGCTGGAGGAGGTGTGTCTCTGGGTGTGTGGCTTTGGGGTATATATTTTGTATTTGTGGAGTCTCTCTCCTTTCTGATCATCATGTGAGCTGCTTCCCTGTGTCACACCTTGATCCCTGAGGAATGGAGCCTACCTGTCTATGGATTGAGACCTCTGAAACCATGAACTTCTAAACAAACTTTTCCTCCCCTCAAATTGTTCTGGTCAAATCTTTTAGTCACAGCAGTGAAGAAGCTGACTAAACCAGAAATTGGTATTGAGAAGTGAGGTCATTGCTGTAACTAACCTGACCACATGGTTCAAAAGCTTTTGGAACTTTTTGGAATTGGTGGGAGGAATTTTGAGATGCTTAGCTGTGTAAACTGAAAGTGCCTTATATTGTTGTAAGCAGAGTTTAATGGCCAGTTCTGGTGGGAGGTCAGAAGACCAGAATGCCAATAAGAGCATGGACAGTGAAGACAGGGCTCAAGAGGGTTCAAAGAAAGAGAACTATTGGAATTTCAAGTAGAGGCCATTTGTGTTATGTTCTGGGTGAGAAGTTGTTTGTATTTGCCCTTGTCTTAAAACCTTCTGTGAGGTTTGTTTTAAAAGCAATGGACTTCTTAATCTGATGGAAGAAATGTCTAGGCAGCATAGAATTCAGGTGGTGGAATGAAAATTGCTGGTGCCTTTTGACCAAATTTATTGTGATAATCAGGAGCGGAAAGCAGAGCAGAAAGATTTGGACTTGAAAGGCTGGAGTAAAATTAGGGCTAAGGAAGTTGCAGTGGTTAAAGACATTGTGATCACTGAAGAAATGCTAAAGACTTTGCTCAGAAACAATAAGAAAGATGGCTTGAGGGCAACTGGCAAGACCACATCCATCTCAGGTTTAAGGGAGTAAAGTTGAAAATTCTCTTGAGAAGAGAACAGGGGGACACCCTTCTTGCAAAAGGGGCTTGGAAGTTTTTTCACCATGCTCAGCCACCCAGATATTCAGAGGCTATAGCAGCCAGGGTCCCTGGAGGCTTTTCTACTGCTAGATATGGCAGCAAACTTTGGCACCAACCACGTGGTTCTGGTTCTGTAGGAATGCAGGATCCTGAAATTAGGGGGTCCTGAAGGCTTCCACCAAGATTTCAGAGGAAAGCCTAGGAGGCCAGGAAAAGTGTTGCAGGGCTGGATTTCTTGTGGGCATCCCCTGAGAAATCCAAGTGTGGAGATGTGAGAAGGAAGCCAAAGCTGCAATGGAGATCCCCAGGGTTAAGAAATGCCAGTAATGTGGGACATCATCCTAGGAAATCTGCAGGAATTGAGCACAGACAAGCCAACAGAAGGGCCACTTTGCTTTCCACAAACAAGGCCACAGTGACAGAGCTATCCAAGCCCTTTGGAGAGGACATTAGGATGTCAAATGCCTCAGATGCTGAACATGGAGATACAGGACTTGTTTGCCCAGATGGATTTCAGTCTTGCTTGGTTCCATCCCTTCTTTATATGTCCCTATTTTTGTGAATGGAAATGTTTACCCTGTACTATTATATACTGGGTACTTGTACATTTCTTTTAATTTTATAGGAGTTCACAATGTGAGATTTTCTTGAACCTCAGAGAAGACTTTGAACATGAACTGTGAGCAATCTCAAAACTGTTGAGACTATAGGGACTCTTGGGAATGAACTAAAAGTATTTGGTATTGTCAGCTGAGTGTGAACTTTCGGGGATCAGAGGCAGAATGTGAAGTTTTGGACATGAGATGTCCCCCAAACCCATGCATGAGACAATGCAAGAAGTTTCAGAGGAGAAATGATTGGTTTGTGATAGTCTTAACACAATCAGTGAATTAATCCTCTGATAGGAATTAAATGAGTACTAACTGAAGGTAGGTAGGTTGTGGGTCCTGGGGGCGTGGCTTTGAGGGATATATTTTGTATCTGGCAAGGGGAGCCTCTCTTTCTGCTTTCCAATCGTCATGTGAGCTGCTTCCCTCTGCCACACTCTTCCTCCATCATGTTCAGCCTCACCTTGAGCCCTGAGGAATGGAGTCTGCTATCTATGGTTTGAGATCTCTGAAACCATGAACCCCTAAATAAACTTCCTCCTCTGCAATTTTTCTGGTCAGATCTTTTAGTCATGGCAGTGGAAAACTGACGGAAACATCAACCAACTACATTGGAGATACTTTGACTTTAAGTAAAATAATTTTTGAACTTATTACTAAAGGGTTTTGAAAAGAAAGGGATGTGCTATGACTGGATTTTCAATTTATACACCTTTAGGTATTAAAGTAAATTAAGTAAAACACAGTAGGTCTGCTCTCTTTTCCATGTAATAAAATATGGTAGTTTGCAAGCTTGTACTAAATAATTATCTTTACCAAATAAGATTGCACTTGCAGAGGAGAATAATTAGCCTTTATTATATCTTCAAAGAGAAATGTGTAAGTTAATTAATAACTAAAAATTACTATACATACATTATACACCTATTTATGTACAATATCTGCAAGGAGTGTATATGCCTATGTGCTCATGTTTGTACATATTTTGTAAATATATATATATTTAAGAGGGTAAAGAAATGAGAAGTGAGATGTTTGTCTCCCAGGCTTGTCCTGTTTCCTTTCTCAGAAGATGCTAAGAAATGACAACAGTGGCAGTAGTAGCTGGTATCATAATAAACATGGCTATACTTGTATTTCTATAGTGTGCTGACTTTAATTATTTTGGATAAATACTGAGAGGTGAATACTGAGGGTGGCATAAATGGGTCAATTGGTGATTCCATTCCTATATTTTTGAGGAGTCTTCATACAGATCATCATAGTGGTTGTATTAATTTATAATTCCGTCAACAGTGTACAAATGTTCCATTGCCTGAATCCTTGTCAGCATTTAATATTTATTTTTTGCATTCTTGATGATTGCCATTCTAACTAGAGTGAGATAAATTTTCAGTGTATTATTCATTTGTATTTCCTGGATTGCTAAAGATGTTTAATTTTTTTCATAAATTTACTGGATATTTGTATTTTTTCTTTTGAGAAAGATTCATGTATTTTCCCATTTGTCGACTGGATTTAGTTGGGACTTTTTTGGTGTTGAGTTTTTTGACTTCTTCATATATTCTGGATATTAGTCCTCTTCCAGAAGAATCATTGGCAAAAATTTCTCTCACTTTATATGTTCTCTTCCTATTTTTATTTCTTTCAGTGTATTGAAGCTTTTTCATTTGTTGTCCTCCCATTTATTGATTTTTGGATTATTTCCTGAATTTTAGGGATCTTCTGGAGGAAATAGATGTCAATATCATCTGTTAAAATGTTGTGTTGAAGCCAGAATTAAAGACAGGCACTTGGTGTAGATAGGTTATCAGGTCAGATCGATAAAATGGAGGTCTGTTTGGACCCAGGAAGTTGGAGGCTGCCCCGGGGATATTAGAATGTTAATGTTTCCATAACCCTTTGATTATCATAACCCTTTGATTACCAAAATTGCTTGCCTATACTACCCCTTCCCAAAAGTTGCAGACAGGAAGTTATTAATTAATGCCTTCTGGTTGCTTCCTGCCTGGATCACTTCATTTGGCCCTTACCCCTGCCTATTTGCTTCTTGCTTTTTGGCCATTCCACAAGCATCTCCTGGGCCTAGAGAAGTATGCAGGAAGGAGAGAAATAAAGAAAGAGAGAGCAGGAGATCAAAGTCTAAAATGTATAAAAGGGGCAGGGCACCCTCACTTCTTAGGATACCAGAATATCAGCGATGGCTCTCTTCTACTTCCTGGAAGGGAGAAATCTGTGTTAGTCCTTTTAAATAAAACTTGCCTTTACATGCTTGCCTTGGTGTGCTTCTCTAATGTTTAAACTTAAACATTTGAAGAAGCAGAACTCATCATCGATAACTGGGTGGTATCAGTGTTGACCTTATTTTTTCCCACTATAGTTGCTGAGTTTTGGTCTAATTAATTGCTTTTTTATCCCTATGAGAGTTTTATTTATTTATTTATTCATTCATTCATTCATTCATTCATTCATTCATTTATTTGTGTGTGTGTGTGTGTGTGTGTGTGGTGTAAGAGAAAGGTAAAATATTGGGATTTCATTTTCATTTCATCTACATATGGATATCTATTTTTCCCAGCACCATTTGTTATACAATGAATGTTTCTGAAGACTTTCTAGAGATGAAATGACTCTTATCTGTGTGAATTTGTGTCTTCTACTCTCTTATATTTAAGCATCTATGATTGTGCGAGTTGTTTTTGTTGCTGTTGCTCTGTTGTAGAAGTTGAAGTCAGATATAGTATGGCTCTGTAGTATAATTTTTGAACTGCTTGTACTATTCTGGGAATTTTCTTTTTTCATATATATTCTAAGAATAATTTTCTTCTTTTTTTTAGTTCTGTGAAGAATGTTATTGTCATTTTGAAGGGAATTGTGTTGAATCTGTAGATTGATGGAATTGCATGTATAGATTCTTTGAGCAGCATGACCCTTTTTAACAGTATTCACACTGCCTGTCCATGAATGTGGGAGATCTTTTAATTTTCGGTGTTTCTTTTTTTTTTTTATTTTTTCAGTATTCCCTAATTTTACTGTAAAGCTTTGTTTGTTTGTTTTTTGCTTTTTGTTTTGATTTATCCCAGGTATTTTTCTTTTGAGGCTAATGCTAGCGAACTGTCTTCCTGAGTTCCTTGTCAGTAGAATCATTATTAGTGTATATTAAAATGATTGTTTATTCCATGTTGATTTATTCTTGCTACGGTGCTGAATTTTACAGCTCTTGAAGTTTTGGAGCTTTTGGTATCTTCTAAGCACAGAATTGTATTGTCTGTAAACAGTGATAATTAGATTTCTTTCTTTCTTATTAGTATCACTTTTATTTCCATTTTTTGCCTAATTTCTCTAGGTAAACTTTCAAACACAACATTAAATAGGAGAGATGATAGCAGCATCCTTGTCTTAGTCTTTTTTTCTGGAGGGAATGTTTTCAGTTTTTCCCCATTCAGTATGATGTTGGCTTTGAGTTTGTAATATATGGACTTTATGATGGTCAGATAAGTTTTCTATCTCTAGTTTCTTCAGTGTTTTTAATATGAGTGGATGCTCAAAGAATGGTTCTGCATCTGTTGAAATGATAATGTAATTTTTGTCTTTGATTCTATTTATACGATCAATTCATTGATTGGTATATGTTCAGCCATCCTTACATCCCTGGAATGAAACCAATTTAATTGTGGTATGTAATCTTTGTAATGTGTTTTTGAATTCTAATTGCTAACATTCTATTAAGGATTTAAAAAGCTATGTTCATTATAGATGAAACATCACATGAAGGTCATTTTTCTATGTATTTTTTTCTTCTTAAAAGATATGGTGGAATTCAACTGTGAATCCATTTGGTCCTGTGATTTTCTTTGTTGGTAGGCCATTTACAACTACATCAATTGCCTTGCTTGTTATTGGCTTGTTTATAGTTGACTATGTTCTCTTGGTTCAATTTTCATAGGTCATATGCACCTAAAAATTTATTCATTTTTCTAGATTTTCCAATTATTGGAATGGAACTTTTCAACATTATCACTAATAATCTTCTGAATTTCAGTGTCTATTGTGATATCTCCCTTTTTATCTCTAATTTAAATAATTTGCATCTTCACTTTCTTTTGGTAAGTTTAACTAAGGGTTCATCAATCATTTTATATCTTATCAAAGAACCAACTATTTGAACCTGTGTTGCTTTTCAAATACCTATCTCATTCATTGTGACTCTGATTTTTATTATTTCTTTCCTTCTACTAGTTTTAAGATTGGCTTTTTTTTATCTTTCTAAAAGCATGAGATACATCATTAAGTAATTTATTTGGGATCTCACTGTCTGAGAATTCTTATTCTGATCAAATTTTCTTATTTTTCTTTAATATTGTTTGAATATTCCTGAGTGTCTACATTGTGTTCAAACTCTGAAAGTCTATATTTTACTTGATATATTTTATTGGAGAGACTTTCAACTGAATTTTTAATTTGAATTATTGTGATTTTAATTTCTAAGAACTCTGTTTCTTTTTTAGACTCTTTATTAAATTCTATTCCATATTCTCTATTTTCTTTCTTGGATTATTCCTTAGATATTTTTAATTAATTGGATTGATCATTTTAATAATTAGCTTTCTGCTTTGGCATTTCATCAATATCAGACAGTGGATTCATTTGTTGGGGGGGTTATAGGCTTTTGGAGGTATCTTACTTGCTTGTTTCTTGATGTTTTCTGAAATCCTACTTTTATGCATTTATTTTTATGGATTCTTTTCCCCTTTTTATATGTGGTCTCTCAGTTATAAAGGGATAATTGAGTTGGGTGTATAAATTACCATCAACACTTTAATTTACATTATCAAAGTATTAAGTTCACCCACTGATCCAGTTTGAGAGGAGAGAGTGCAACCAGTAACTGTGATAATCTATGAACAAGGTATATATTAACTCATCTTTAAAAAAACCACTACTATTTATCACTATAATTCAACTAACCAATGCAAAATGGGTGAGAAATACTAAGGATGGACTGAGAAATTAGGAAAAATAAAGAAAAGAGAGGGAAGAAGAGAGAAAAAGAAAAAAATAAGGGCATGGAATCAAGGGAGAAAGAAGAAAAATGAGGAAAGAAAAAAGGAAGAGAGAGAGGGGGAAGGGAAAATAGAGATGAGAAAGAAAAAAAGGACTAAGAAAAATGAAACAATTGAAAGAATACATAAAACTAGTTGGAATCACAAAAAAAAAACAGATAACAAGGAAGACATAATGAAATATTTTGCACAAAAAGGCTAATATAACAAAATCATAAATAGATTTAGGTTGCCTCTTGCTGAGATAATTAAAATGGAGATCCCTTTTTTGTGTGCTTTCATAGTTAAGAAGTAGTCCTGGACTCACCATTGTAGGTTACAGTTCTTCGGGAGAAATAGCATGTGATGGGCACGGGGTGACCAGGTAGGCGGGGTGTGGCTCCTGTCAGATGCCATGGTGCATCAAACAAGATGTAGGGTGGCAACAGAGGCTTGTGTTGTGGGCCAGCAGCTGTGACATGGTGGGTTGCAGGGTGGTGAACTAAAGTTGGAAGCAGAAGATAATGACTGGAGCATGTGTTGGTGTGTGGTGGTTAAAGATCAGGGCTGTGAGTGAGGTGCAGAGTGGACACAAGTTATTGGGACTAAATATTTCAGTTCTTAAAAAAAAGTGTTAAATTGTGACACTGGTTCCAAAAATTTTAAGTTGGTTATCTTAATATTTCTCATTACTTCTTTTAACAATATTGTTAGAATTATGTCTATTGGGTCTAAGTGTATACACTTGATTAATAGGTAAGAATAATACATAATCTCTGGCTCTGAAATTAGACTAATCTGGATTTGAATCCCTGTCTTTTCAACAACTGTATGCACTTAAAATTTTCTAACTCTCAGTTTGTTGATGTGTAACATTTGTATAATTACAAGGCATATTTAAGCCAATTGTTTAGATTATGTAAAATAATCCAAGTAAATGTTTAGCAGGGTAAACATGGAATCCATTCCATTTTCACTGCAATCTCTTCTTTGGATGGGTTGGTTGCAGGACTGCAGTTATAATATGACTTTCAAAGTGATAACTTACAGCGTTCGTTTTTTCAAAGCTTGTTTAGAGGATATTTATTATGCAAAATATATTTATAAACTAGATCCCCATAATTCTGCCATTCAGTTTTAAAGATGTTAAGTTTCACATATTCTCAATTTTGTTAAAGATGAAAACTTCATTAACTCTTCTTTGTGTTTATGGAGGTCACCGTTATTCAAATTTTATTTCCTCCTCTATTAAGCCTGTATTCATCAATTGCAAGGAAGTATAGGAAATACTGAACACTGGAAGCTGTAGCAGTCAATCACTTTCTCTTAATAGCCACAGAAGGCCAAACTTCAATCTAATGTGGAGCAGTGATTTGAAAATCTTCTCCAATGCAGCAGGCAGCAGTATAGGCTTTGCTAAACACTTATATGTTGAAACAAACTATCCTCAAATTAATCAGGACAATTGATTAAAGTATTTGTGAGTTATTTGTTACTGCATTCATTTATGACAGATTTATTCTTAATATTCCCTGTTGAAAAACAATTAGGCTGCGTATATAAAAATTAAATCATCACCTTTCAATAATGCCATGGAGGTAACACATAAGAAAAAATGGCAGGGTTCATCATGAAGCCTTTGAGTGATGGGAGTAATATGTTACTAATGATAACAGTGACACAGGGGAAAGAAATTACCTAGGCTTAGCCAAAGCAGATGATTAATAGACTTGAATTAATAGACATGAATAATGCTTTAGATACCTAGGAGGTCTAGTGGATATCACTATATAAATGATTGACTTGTCATTAGTCACAAGCACTAATGTTTTCCAAATCATGGGAAAAGGTCAAAAAGCATCATTTAATTTGATTCATTTTGATTCATTTTATCAACCAAAAAGTCTTGTGTGTTTTTAAAAAGTTTCCCTCTCTCATATTATTCTTGCAAAATTTGATACAAATGTAACACATGTTAAAATAGGAATTTCCACAAACACAAATACACGTTTCTCTGATTTTTTTTAGTGTTTTGGCATGTTTATTCCAGGAAAATTAGTCTATTTTGCCATTTGAATACCATATCCAAGAATTATAATTAAAAATAATAACTCATCAATAATGTGTCAATTGTATTGCTAAAAAATGATTTATAATTTGATTGTAATTTGGATTGCCTTTCCTTCTCAGTTTGAAAAGTTTTCAAATGCAGACTAAATGGCACAATTAATTTCATAAAATATTACCTTTTCAGAATTGAGGATCTAAAAGAGAAATTTTGATATAATTTATCATTCTAACAAAATGTTTTGAATTAAATATTTTATAGCTTATTCCCAGGTAAGTTGAATATTTGTGCAAAGATTTGGTCAATATTCATTTTCTTTTCAGTGCTATCTGATTAGTGAAATGATGTTATTTAACATACACCTGTGAAGCTATTAAAAATGAATATTATGCCTGTAGAAAACTTATATTCATAAAGTAGTTTTTCATTGTGTGAACAATTAATGTCAAAGTAATAATATTTCTGGCATAATAAAAAATATATCTAGTTTTTAACATTATTTTAACATTTATGATGAAGCATATTGTTTTAAAAATTATCTGTGTGTTGTTCCTGAATCTAGTAGTGACATAGTAGATTATATTATATTAATCTTCTGTCATAGTGGAACTTTAAAATCAGGGAAAATATAAAAAATCAAACTGAAAAATGACCAGAACATGCATATATTGTCAGACATTTAAACTCAGAAATAAAGAAATCCCATCTGTACACTAACATTCAGATTTTGTTTAGCTTTTCTTAGTGGATAACTTGCATTCTATGCAGCAAGAGATGACTAAAAATTAAAAAACTAATGTTGTAAATGGTGTTACACAAAGGAATCATGTTATAAGAAGAACTGCTAATTGAGAAACAAGATTTTGTAAAGGAAAAAACCCAATGGGAACTGTCAAAGTCTGTACACACACTCTTTAATCCTTAGCTAAATACTGAACTAACTTCAACAGGTGGACTTCAGAGTACTGGGTAGACTGCAGGAGTGGTGTTTGAAATAACTCAATTTAGATTTCAATAGCTTCACAAAATAGGAGAGATATACTTTGGAACTGGTCTTTATGAGTTAAGGGGGCTTTGAAAATTAATACCTTTGTCTTCCTGTAATCAGACATTAATATACACATAATCCAAGCTCTGCAAATTCAAATTGACCATGCAGTAATTCATCTATCAAGTAAACAAATATTAACATTTTTGAAGTAATATACAATTCATATTTTCTGCAAAATATCAGCCACAATACCTGGTGTACAATGAATTGCTAACATATAAATAAATAGGGATATGATCTGTAGTCAAGCAGAAACGTTTTTTAAATGAAACCAGATTACTCACAATTTGGAATAAGCAGACTCAGATTTTAAAGCAGCTCTTTAAAATGTGCCCAAGGATTTTTAAAAGCATTATAATGTAAGGAATCCTAAGAGATGAAGAAAAATTTAACAACATTCAGGGAATTAGAGTAGTAAATATATAAAACATCATAAATATTACTTGAAATTAGCAAGCTGATTGGAGATGTCAGAAGAGTAAAGACATTGATTAATACAAATTATGTTAACCAGAGTGAAGAATAGAGAGTAAAATAATTTGTGAAAATAGATTTGAACAGAGCCTTAATTTCTCATGAGATAGTATGAATGGCTCAATATGCCTGCAAATGGACTCCTTAAAATGAATGACACAATACATATAATTAGCTAAAAATATATGCAAATTGGAGGAAATAATGGATACTTCCTCTTAGATTCATAAGGTCAGACTTTTATCAAAGAATTAAAGGTAACATTTTTTATGATTTCATTTATATGGAGTTACAGAAGAGAAAAAGTTAATGTGAGGGGGATAAGAAAAGTAATACAGTGATTGACTATGTGGTGTACAAAATAACTTTGATCCTCTTGAGCGTTTTTGATCTGTTCTTCTCAGATATATAAATTTTTTACTTCCTACACATTAATAGCAAAAAAATCACTAGGCCCTGGATTTAATTTGAACATTTGAAAGCTTTCTTTTTGAAGGTAGTTTGGCAAGATGGCAGAATAGAGAAGGTCACTTTCCTGGGTGTTCTGTGGTGTGGAACCAAGAAAACAGATAGGAAGTTTCTGAGAAAGACAGCCAAAACACAAACAAAACAAAACAAAAACAAAAACCAAACAAAAGGGCCTTTACTGGGATTTAATACTGTATATTAAAAGCAGATTAGGGGTTCAGGAAGTTAGATATAATGAGGAAGATCCCCAGCACCATTACCACTGCCAACAGAGGTATCAGCCACTTTGCTAGTGGAGGGATAAGGGAATTAAAGGTAATATTCAGGGACACTCTAAGTTCACAGGGTAGATATTCTACTGCCACAGATCCATACTGTTAGATGGGTAGACACACAAACAACAAGAAAATGTGAGGGAAAAAATTGCCCCAAACAAAGATCTTTCAATAGCCGAATTCATTGACATCACAATGAAAGAAATGTCAGAGGAGTTTAAAGTGTTCATAAACATAACTGTAAGGTAAAGTTTCATGTAAGGAGTAAAATCAGAGTGAACATACAGGAAATGAAATATCACTTCAATAATGAGATAGAGATTCTGAAAAAAATATCAGTAAGAAATCCTTGAAATGAAGCAATAAGTAAACAAAATTTAAAGTTCAATAGAAAGAATCACCAGCAGACTAGACCACTTGGCAGACAGAGTTTCAGGCAATGAAGGCAAAATATATTATCTTAAAAATAAAGAGTTGACCATGGAGAGAAGATGTTAAGAGACCATGAACAGAACTTCCAAGATATGTGGGATAATATGAAAAGACCAAATATAAGATTTACTAGAGTAGGTGAAGGCTCAGAGATAAACCACAGAAACGCATAATCTTTTCAATGAAATAATATCAGAAAACTTCCCAAACCTAAAGAATGAGATAGAAAATCAAATACAGGAGGCTAAAATGACTCCCTATATGAAATTACAACAGATGCATACCAAGTTATATTATTATGAGAATGCCTAACATACAGAATTCGGATAGAATTTTAAAGGCTGAAAGAGAAAAACAACAGGGCACAGTTAGAAGGAAACCAATCTGAACCTTAGCTGATTTCACAGACCAGACCCTCGAAGCTATTTCTTAGAATAGTATACCTCAAGCTCTGAAAAAAAATGGATGCCAGCCAAGAATACTATACCCAGAAAACACTAAGCTTCAGAATTGCTGATGAACAAAACCCTTTCATGATAAACAAAAGTTAAAAGAATTCACAACTGGAAAGCTTGCACTAAAAAACATATTCAATAAAATATTTAATGAAGTATAAATAAAAAATAAAAAACCAGCAAAGGGAGGAACTATAGTAGAAGGATGGTTAATCAAAGAAGAAACTAATTCAGATTAAAAACCAGAAATAAATCAGAATGACAGGGAATAAAAATCATTTCTCAACAATAATATTGAATGTAAATGGCCTGAACTAATCAGTCAAAAGACATAGACTGGCATATTGGATTAAAATCAAGACCCAAGAATATGCTCCAAGAGATTTATCACATAGGTGAGAACATTCACAGGCTGAAGGTAAAAGATGGGGAAAAACATGTCATTCACATGGAACTCATAAACGAGCAGGAATTTCTATCCTCATATCAGATAAAGTGGACTTCAAGCCAAAGTTAATCACAAGGGACAAAGAAGGACATTTCATATTTCTTAAGGGAATCATACATCAAAAAGACATAACAATCATAAATA
The DNA here is from genome assembly GCA_020662805.1 of Glaucomys volans. Classification (NCBI taxonomy): domain Eukaryota; kingdom Metazoa; phylum Chordata; class Mammalia; order Rodentia; family Sciuridae; genus Glaucomys; species Glaucomys volans. Next base: position 208,326 of record JAJEJO010004732.1, read on the forward strand.
TTTATGCTCCAAACAATGGCACCTCTACATATATCAAATGAACTCCACTGACATTCATCATAGACATAGAAAAAGTTGGGGGGGGCTTAAATCTGAATAGAAAAAATTATTTTGAAATTCATAAGAGGTCCAGAAGCAATTCTTAGTGATAAAAGTAAGGCAGGAGGCATCACAATACCAGACCTTAAATTATACTACAGAGCTACAGTAATAAAACTGGCATGGCATTGGCAGCAAAATAAAAATTAAGACCACTGGAATAGAATAGAAGACACAGAGAAAAACCCACATAAATATAGTTATCTCATACTAGACACAGGCACCATAAACATAACATTGGAGAAAAGATAGTCTCTGCAACAAATGTGCTGGGAAAACTGGAAATCCATATGTAGCAGAATGATATTAGACTCCTATCTCTCACCCTGCACAAAACTCAACTCAAAGTGGATCAAGAAGCTAAGTATTAGACCAGAGACCCTATGCCTACTAGAAGTAAAAGTAGGCCCAAATCTCCATATGTCAGCTTAGGAAGGGAATTCCTCCAACACTCCTAAAGCACTAGAAGTAAAATCAAGAAACAGTAAATGAGATGTTATCAAACTAAAATGTTTCTTCACATAAAAGGAAATAAGAAAGTGAAGAGGAATCCTGAGGAAGGGGAGAAAATCCTTACCATTTGCATCTCAGATAGGGCATTAATCTCCAGGATATACAAAGAACTCAAAAAACTTACATACGAATACAACACAATACACACAAAAAAAAGAAAAAAAAAAAAAGAAAGAAAGAAAGAAAGAAAGAAAGAAAGAAAGAAAGAAAGAAAGAAAACCCCAAATTACCCAGTCAATAAATGGGTAAAGGAACTGAACAGGCACTTCACAGAAAAAGAAATACAAATGGTCAATAAATATATGAAAAAATGTTCAACATCTCTAGCAATTAGAGAAATGCAATTAAAGTTACATTGAGATTTCATCTCACTCAAGTCACAATGGCAATTATCAAGAATACAAGTAATAATAAGTGTTGGTGAGGATGTGAGGAAAATGGTGCTGTCATACATTGTTGGTGGGGTTATAAGTTGTTGCAACCACTCTAGAAAGCAGTATGGAGAGTCTTCAGAAAACCAAGAATGGAACCATCATTTGACCCAGTCATTCCTTGGTATATATCCAAAGGACTTTATATCAGCATACTCTAGTGAGATGGTCACATCAATATTCATAGTGACTCTATGAATTCAATATTCTGTGAATATTGAATATCATAGCTATTCATAGTAGCTAAACTAGCGAACCAACCTAGGTGCCTTTCAACTGATGAACAGAAAATGTGGTATATATACATAATTGAATATTACTCAGCTGTAAAGAGTGAAATTATGGTATTTTCTGGTAATGGTTGGATCTGGAGACTGCCAGGCTAAGTGAAATAAACCATTCTCAAAAACTCGACGTCTTTATGTTCTTTTTGATATGTGAATACTAACACACAGTAAGAGGGGGAGGGGAAGAATAGAAGTTCATTGGATCACACAAAAGCAAATAAAGGGAAGGTGGGGGAGATGGGAATAGGAAAGACAGTAGAATTGAATTAGACATATCTTTCCTATCTTCACATATGAATAAACCAGTGTACAACCACAAGAATGGGAAGTTATACTCCATACATGCATAATATATCAAAATACACTGCATTGTAATGTATATCTAAAAAGAACAAATACAAATAAATTTGAAAAATAGAAAATGTTCACTTTGGATATCTGGAATGTAGATTGGTTATTCTGATATTTTATGTAGCTTAAATGTTTTCCTGGTATGCTCCAAATATTTATTCCATTACTTTGCTAGAGCTACGTAATGAAAGACTACAGAGTGGATGTCTTAAAAAAAATAAAGGTATTCATTCACACTTTTGGAAACTGTATGTCCATGATCAAAGTGTTGGCAGGTTTAGTTTTTCCCAAGTCTTCTTCTCTTGACTGCCTTCTCACTGTGTCCTTATAGGGATTTTGCCATTCCCTGTAGTCTCTCTCTTTTCTTATGAGCACAAGGGTTATATGATATTAGTAATTAATGAGGTCACATCACCAATATTATCTCTTTTAACTTTAATTATATTTTAAAGTCCCTATCTTCAAATGTAGTCATATTGGGGATTAGAATTTTAACATATATGTTTTAGAGAAACACTACCAGTCTATAATATTTATTCTCTCATCATCATACAACAACAGTGCTGTTATCTAAGAATCATAGACATATTTTTCATAGATTCTGTCTTATGATGGTGGAATTTCCACTTGTAGATTAGTGATGATCCATTATTTCAACCATAATTAGAAAATTCCAAGAGGAGTCCAAACTGGGGAAGTTTCCTCAAGATGGGCATGATTGTGATTGAACATCTCCTCTTTCAGCATGAAAGGAGTGCATTAAGTAAAAGGAAGTACATTTTGACCTCTTTCTACACTTAGATAGTCTCCTGAGGAGTATTTGCCCCTTGGTTGATGCTATTGTACACAGACAACAGGGAGTCTGGACTTAAGTTCATGTTATGACGAATACACTCATTGTACAAGAACTGTTACTGAACTAACTTATACAATAATTTGTGGAGGACTTTTGGACTTTAAGAAGTGACCTTCAGCTCCTTAGGTAAGTTAACATTAGATTAAAATTTATTATATAGCTTTGATAAAATTTCAAGCAAGTCTATATTTTAAAATGTTTTAAAGTATCACAATAATTTATTATTATTGCATAATCTCTGATGAGAACCATATGTAGCACTTGATATAGTATCATTTGGCAAAGTCAAAATTCTTCACTAATAGTGGAAGTTCCCTGAATGGAGTGGTAGCAGATTAAGAGTAGTCTTGTGAGGAAGAGAAAGTTAAATTCTAAATTGCAATTCTCAGAAGATCATCAGCCTGGGAGACATTTATGGGGATGTATATCACCTCCTCTTGTTTTCCAGAGGAGGGACATTTCCATTAATACTTTTAGTGTCCTACACTTTCCTTTTTATATTTCTACTAGATTTTGAATGACTCACCAAAGTAGAAAATGTCTCAGTCTGTTAGCATTGCTATAACAAAATACCTGAGACATATATTTATAAATAGTAGACCTAACTTATTAATAATATAAATGTACTTACCAAAGTTCTGAAGGTTGGGAAGTCCAATTTCAAGGCATTGGCAGATTGGGTTTCTGCTGGCAGATTGGGTGTCTCCTAAGGACTTATTTATTCTTCACAGAGGAAGTTTACTCCATGTCATCAGCTAGTGGATGGGTAGAAGTACAAAAGGAGCTTAGCTAGTTCCCTTTAACCCTTCTACAAAAATACAAATCCATTCTTGAGGGCAGTCCTTGAGAATGGATTACCTCCCAAAAGCTGCATCCCTTAATACTGCTGATTTGAGGATTATACTTCAACATGAATTTTGGAGGGGACACAGACATTCAAGAAAGAGTGGAAGACATTTCCCAGTTGGTGTGCTAAATACAGTGTAAAGTTGGAATGAAATGACACCTGAAGGCTTACATGTTAAGAGCTTGGTCCCCATTGCTGCAGTGGTCAAAGGTAGGGGTTTGGGGAAATAGCTGGATCAAGAGGAATCTTACTCATCTATGAATCAGTCCTTTGAGGGGTTCATAGCTGAATGCTTTATCATAAGGTGTGGGAACTGAAGAAGGTGGAGACTAGCTGGAGAAAATGTGTCTTAGAGGGTATGCTCTTTAAGACTGTGTCTTGTCCCCTACCCATTTCTCTCTGTCTCCTAGACACCATAAGATGAGACACTTTGCTCCACCACACCCACCTACCAAGTTGTACTGTGTCACCGTAGGGCTAGAAACAACTGAAGTAGCTGGCCATAGACTGAAACCATGAGCTCCTTTTTTTCATCTTTAAGTAGTTTTTCTCAGATATTTTGTTACAGAGACAAAAAGGATGACTAACAAGGTAATTATCTTTCTTCTCTTTTCCATCTTGGCCTGGAGTGAATCATTGATTTGGTTAAGAGTTCTTGCTCTGGAGAATCAAATGACCCCTTCAGATATTTCTAGAATCTTAGCAAGATGTAAGGATGGGGCTTATCAGATGCATTTGGCTCTCTCTTGAAGTTCCCAATGCCAGTATCTTTGTAAATATTTTATATTCATTTGATTTTGTTTCTTATATTGGAAAAAATAGAAGGAACTTTATTTGTCCTCCTATAGAATGAAAACAAAATATATTAACATTGAGTATCTATCTTAAAAGATGGAACAAATCTTAAGTGTTCATCATGGAAACATTGTTTTGACACCTGATTTATGTTATAAGCAGTTGTGTTCAAAAGTTTCTCTACTCTACTAGAGTATAAGTTTCTTAAGAGAAAGACAAAAATTTTATCTTATTTGCTATGTTCCTACCACCTAGCACAGTGCTGGGAATCCAATGTAGAAAATCAATAAATATTTTTTCAACTGGCTTGCATAATTTGGTCAAAGTTGCCTCTATAATCATTCAACTTTAAAATGATCCCCTTCTTTCAGGATTTTATTTAAGTAGATTGTGCTATGTTGAATCAGCATGTTGCTAATGTGTCCTTTTCAGTTATGAAATATTTATGCTTTTCATTAAAAACAAGATTATTTAAAATCCTTTAGAAAGGTAATAAGCATATTTCACATGGCTTTATTCAGTTGTTTGCTTCTATTCTTAATGAGGAAAGGTAAGAGGAACACCATTTTATTTTTCTCATATCAGTTTGTTGGTATTTATAAATAGAGCTTGGGAGAATGGTCTTTTCTGCCCCACTTGTGTTTGGTATCTCCCTAACTTCATGAGCTATTCAGAAACTGTGCTCTACCATTTTCTCCCACTTGTCGTAGGGGAAATAGATTTAAGATGTTTGAAGTCATACAGCACAATCCAAAATATTTCTGAGGATTTCCTTTCTATTTTGTTTCAACTATGTTTCCAAGGCTCAGAAACGAAGGGGAAAATTATATTTAGTTTGTATTTTATATGAAGGATTGATGTATGAACAAAGGAAGAGACACTTTTTCCTGCCCTTGCCTCCATGTAACATCTGTTTAGGACACCATTTCCTGTTATGAATATCAATCAACCAATTAAAATGGATGGTACTGCAAAATCCAAGTAAAACCTTTTAGGTTAATGCCTAATACATATATCTTGCATCTTACAGAAAAAAAATTAAGTTTCTTTCTGTGCTTTTTGTATTCCTTTCGATAACTACAGTTTGTGAGTTTACACTTCAAATAAAAAACAAGCAGACTGAAAAGTGTAACTGTGCCTTTTCAGCTTACTTCCAATGTGAGATGAATACTAATATTTCACTCCCTTCAAACACTGTGAAAAATTGGTCATTGAAAACACTGAGTAGGTTGGTGGTGCACCAGCTAGATCCAATGCTTCATTCATCCTTACTTTTCTTTAAATTGAATTTCAACTCAGAGAGGAAAAAAATGGGAAAAGAAAAAGGGAATCAGTGAAAGCAATAAAAGTGTAGAGAACATACATATAAATCTGTCTCCTTACATTCCGCTACAAAATATCAGAAATCAGCTTGATTTTTTTCTTGCAGTTAAGCATTTGTGGGGAAGTTCAAAATCAATTTGTGTGTTTGTTTGAAATTGAGACTCTTCTTGATTAGAAAAAAATATATATATGTAAGAATTAGTTTCCTAGAATTGCGCTGGATATGAAGAAATTAAAATTGGTTCATTTTGTACATTTGAAATTATTGAGAAAATCAAACTATGAGGTCAATACTTACAAGGAGTTGTATTTTCTTGAATTGCATGAATAAATATTTTGCTGTTATATAATCATATGACCTACTTTGCTTCTCCAGGAACCTTTCAGCTTTCACATCCTTGGGGTATTCAATAAATATTGGTGTTCCTTTTTAATACTCATATTTATACTCTCTAGGCATCTCAACCTCTCTACTTTTGATTTTGCTTACTACATATTGCTGATGAATTCCAAATTTATTTCCACCAAATAGACATGCCCTCATGTGTCTAACTGAATTTGTTATCTCCTCTGGATATAGTACTCTCAGTATTCATACTACAGTAAATTTTACTTGCTGCCTTTCCTTGAAACTTTGTGTGTAACATTGCAATCAACCTTTTTCCATTTTCTATGCATCCTTTATATCTCAAATTAGACTTTGCCACCTTCAAAATGCTCTTGGTGAGCTCTCCCATCTGACTGAATTTGTAACCTCCACAGAGGACTCCCTTTCTCTGTCATTGCTTATCACATTTATAGCAAGTAACAGTTTATGTGTCTTCCCAACATAACTGGAATTTTCATTGCATAAGAAACTTGTCTGTCTTGTTTGTTGTTACGTCTATGTTAAATAAGTGAATATTGTTTTTCTTAAAAATGTGATATTTCAGGAAGAGGCTAAGAAATGTTTTAGCAGGCAGCATTAGCAAAATGAGTACGCTTTCCCCTAATGCCTTTTCATCTAGATAGTGTCATCCAGAAAGCACTTAGGATCTTCCTATTTCTCCTGAGAGTCCTAGAGAAAGGAAGTGGATATTTGGATAAATTTGGCTGCATGCTCCCTAGTTTTGCTGAAGAATACCAGGTTATATGCTTAGCAAGAATGAGGCACATCTTCTGACTCCAGAGGCAACATGAATAAAAGCTTTGTTAGTAACTTGTATTATAAAGCAAGACTATCTCCAGTGTATAAATATTAGCACTTCACTAAGGTCAAATACCCCATTGGTTGGTGTTATTGGGGCAGAGGAACACACTTGAAATCTGTGGACTGTGATTCAAAGTTGCCAAATGAAAAGCATCCATTTATGACTAAGCACATGATTTATTAAAAAGATATTACTGAAAGCCCAATTTTTTCCAGAAGATGCTAGATATCGAAGATTTACATATGAATGGAACACAGTGCTTCTGAAAAGAAACACAAAATGTAATAGGGAAGACAAACATGTATAGACATCACCAAAATAAAATAAGCTAAATACGAAAACACTAGCATACAAAAGTTATGACAATGGGAGAAGAAATCAACAATTCATCACCTGAGTAATAGTCATAGAGAGAAAATGGATTTGGATTTTAATAGATAAGAAGGGAATTACACAATATGAAAGATGACCCAGGGTATGAATGAGATGTATTTGTCTAGGTTTCAAGTGGCATCCTAATTTCAGGAAACAATGAGTAGGTCCTTAATGTCCATTTTCTTGACTCAGAGAAAAACAGCATTCTCTGTGTAGGGGTTCACATGCATGCTTGCATTGAAGGTAAAAATGGGGAAAAAAATCTCTATCCTATTCCCAGGATGAAGGTAAAAAATCATGGGTATTTAAGACATCTGTTTATTCTTTGGGGAATATTAGAGAGGTTTTACTGTTTTTCTGACAGTGCATTGACACATTTTGCATTTAACAAACTCAATACCATATTAAAACCAAAAGAAGCCATATGTCATTAAGGTACAGAAAAACAATGAGTTTTCCTTCCATTTACTAGCATCATTCAGTTGATTGTGGCTTACTAGAACTTTGTGTTGTTGAGTTAAGATCTCATACAATTTCCATTCACAGTATTTTTTAAAGTTTTGGTTTTTGTGCCAGGTATTTTATTGGTTGTTGAGGTGAGTGGGGAGGGAGGCAGACACAGATCTTTTTGCTCTTTCAAAGAAAAATCTTAAGTGGAAATGATTGAATGAAAGAAGACACGCCAAATGAGTACATATTAAGTAACTCCATTTACATAAAGATAATGCAGACAAAACTTTAATGACAAAAGGAAGTCAGGGATTAGTTGATATTAGAGTGACGGCACAACTGGATTACGATTGAATACAAGTTAACTATGAAGTAAGGTGAGGGAAATATTTGTTATTTTGTTTGTGGTAATGGCCTTATGGGAGTCTATATAAACCAAATTCATTAAATTGTGTAATTTAAGTGTGTGAAGTTATTAAGTTATGCCTGTAAATCACAGCAAAGCTATAAAAAACATTTAAAAAGCACCTCTGAATAAAGAGTCACAATAACTTTCTGCTGGATTACAAAATGTCATCGTGATTTCTTCACACATAAGAAAGTGATCCCAGCTGGAAATGCTGTAATTCAAGAAGAAATAAAGAGCTATACAATGGTAGGAAAAGGGTGAATATATAAAATAAATTTTGAATTTTAAAACAGTAAAATAGAAGAATGATGTCCACAATACTGTAGAGTTAGAGATCCCCATCTTTATCTCCCCACAAAAAAACAGCTAATAGAACTTATTTTCAAACAAACATAGCCTTCCAAGGGCTCAAGTGTCCAATTAAGAATCTATAGCAACATGGTGGCTCAAAACATTGCACAGAAAGGATGAGTGGAGAAATGTCCTGCTTGAGTCATTTGGAGACAGCTAGCAACAAAGAAGACACAAGGGAACCATCAGTATCAGCCACACAGCCGGTGCCACTGCTGCCTCCAGTGTTCAGCTGTGGTGAACAGTGGTTTCTTTCACCATTTAGGCAACCATTAGCCACACTCTCTGCCCTTGACTCCTGCAGAGGTGAGATGCTGCTGTGCTCCTGCGTGGAGAATGAGACATTGTTGTGCCACTCCAGGACCATGGCTGCCACCTCTCCACCTCTGAATGTGCCCAAGACCCCAGAGCTAGCTGCACCAGTGTGCTCAGGCTCCAGAAACCAGCTCCACAAACATCCCCATTCAAGGCCTTAGCTCTGTGGCCTTGCCTTGGACTCTAAAGGCACTGTTAGTTTGGGCTAGACCATAGGACTTCAAGTCTCACTCACCCTGTATGTTCATGCTTCAGACCCTGACACTCTGATTCCATTCTATAATCATGATTCTGACATCTGAGCCACTGCCAAGTGAACCAGTCAACCCACAAACTCAGGAGTAGTTGAGTGTAGGGACACACCTTAAAATGGCGACCGCAATAACAACAACACCCTCGGGGCATAAGCCCCCCTCACTAGTGGTACCACCAAGGTGGTGGCCTAGGATTGGCCCATTCGACTTCCGTGAACGTGAGCAGCTCTGGCCACTATTAAATCTTAGGGGACCTTTGTCCTGCAGGCTTTGATGTGTGCTGCATGGGCTGTTTACCTTTAAGGTGATTGGCCCTGCAGGTATCTCCTCTCCTTTCTTTGTTTTTTTTTTCTCACTTACTCGCCCCCTCATATATCTGTTCCACTGCCT